>DWQT01004874.1:0-10808 GCA_018244895.1 Myscelus amystis hages
CCGCCCGCCGCGCGCGAGCGACAGTGACCGGCCCGGAGCCAGTGTGTGATGTGACCCGGCGCGCTCGCCGCCGCCCGACGCCCGCCGCGCGGCCCGCGACCGTTCAGTGCAAATAGAAAAACAAAGGATTTTTAACGAGCTTGCTTAGCTGCAGGTGACAGGTGCAGGAGGCGCGCCACCGCGGACGCCGGTCGTCCGGTAAGTTTGTGCGCCAACAAACATTTTCCCGAGTGTACCGCCGTGCGTGGTCCCCGGGCCCGCTGCACCGACTTTCCGTCGTCTACCGGCTCGTTGTAACAAATAAACGCGTTGTTTACAACTTTTTGTCGAGTTACGGGACGTTCTGCAAGTTTTCGCTTCGTGTGTCGGCCGGAAAAGTTTGGAAAGTGGAGGCAGTGGCGGCGCGGCGGCGGTCGGCGCCGGTACTGCGGCAGGTGCGACTGTGGACGCGATGTAAAGTGTCGCCGGCGAGTGTTTACATTCAATATTTTATCTTTAACGCAATAACGATTCAACAAAAGTTACGTGGAAACTTACAATCCATCAAAATCGGTAAGTTTGCGGACTTTTGTGATAAACACGCGCGTGTTTATATTTCACCGGCGTTTACGAGATAAGAAAAGTTTCAGTGAAATGGTAAACTTTTCAAAACTGTATGTTTGCTTCGAAAAGTGCACGTTTTATCTATTATTTCAAACATGTAGGAGCTATGGTCAGATAGATAATATGCTGGTATTGAAAATAAGTGTAAATTAATAAAAAATACCGAGTGAACTGTGTAGCAAAAATACATTAATTAGGAAATAAACATGATTTTCTTAAAAACATTTCAACAGTGTTACATTTTGTAAATTAGAACTATTGAAAAGTAAACATTAGAAACTTTTAATGCAAAATATACGATTAGAAAAAATGTAGAGAAACCGGGTGAAAAGTGCATCATACATGCATCCGTGCGGTTCAGTCGGCGGTGCATCTGTCAGATTTTTTTTCTATCCGCCATCTTTAGTTGTAATGCAGTGCACACACGCGGCGAGGGGCGGGGCGCCAGAGCGGGACGGCGAGCAAACACGGCGCGGACATTTTGAGCATTTTACACTTTCGCACGTCTCTATCGCGACTCGCCGGTGAATATTTGAGTTTTTATGGCGGCAATTTTACAATTCCACGGCGAAAATTAGAATTTTATTATTGAAATTTTAATTTTACTGCAGAAGGCCGCCGGCGCCCCGCCGAGATCCTCGTTTTTATTATTGTTTTCATAATAAAATCCAAACCAATATTCTATTTTCTGGACGAATATTATTTGGTCGTTATAATTGAGTGGGTGTTGATTTTACTTTATTATTAAAACATAATCGTCAATTGTAATACCACAATTATATTCGTTTTGTAAACTTTCCGCCGTTTTGCTAGGTGTTCTAAATGCACTCGTTATTTATAGCAGTCGGTACGTATAACAATTTTATCTCACTTTTTCACTATTAATGCTGATTTCAATATTTTTACGCTTACGTTAATTAATACATTTAAAACATCCGTGCAAATTAATTATTTATTGTTTAATTAATCAATTTCAGGAGAATACTCATGCTATAGAGCTTTAGTTTTTCGATAAGCTAATAATTTTTCATTTTTCACACGAAATAAATGAAAGCACTTTAATTAATTTAATAATTATTGTTACATTTTGCTTATTGTTTAGTTTGCAATTTAATTTAACATTATAGAAGGTAAAGAAAAATTACAGTAATTAACTAAAATCTAAATATATACCTACCGATGTACCTATATACCTACGTACATAATATTTTGATACCTATCGTTCTTACGGGGTCTTATTATCATATCAACCTAATGGAGACATTGTTTTATATTGCGCTTATATTTAATAGGTATAGCATAAGCATAGTAAATAAAATAAACACAACAATTACCGATGTATCAAAATGACTAAAGCATAAATATGTAGTTCTGTTTATGTGTTAAATTATCCGGTAAAAATGCTAAACCGATTTAGATGCAATTCGATTTATATATTGAGTTCTATGAAATCAATCCTTTAAAAGGAAATAAGCGATGAGTGCTTGAAATAATTTAAGTCTCTAAAAGCAGTCGCATCTAATAACTAGTCGTTAAACGCATTAATATTTAATATCGTCTCACGTTTGCAACATTCCAGAGACAATTACACCTGACGTGTGACATGCGCGCGGTACATGTGAATACATGTCATGACGATTTGAAATTAATTCCAATGCACTTGTCAATACAATTTATTCCGAGAATCACAATAATCTTGTTGAACTGATAAATAATTGTATATCTGCAGAAATAATGCATTGAATAATTTATCTATAATTTATTATGTTATGCACTATTTATAATGCATTATTTTTCAATTGAGTACGCTACTTAGGGATGAAAAAATACCTATTGCATTTCGTCACAACGTCGGTACGCTATTTGAAAACTGTAATGAAAAAATTTAAAATATTTTATACTTACATTACAAATGGTCAGTAATAAAGTCATGTTCTTTCATATCAAATTTAGTGATTTAACATAGCATAAAACGTAAATGATTAATTCTAAGCTTCTGTTAAAGTATTCTAAACTCTTGTAACGTACGCTATAGCTATGTAAATCAACATAATTATTTATTATTACCATAATAAAGGTGTTCCAATTGTAACAGGTGTTACAATATAAACTACAAGTCCATATTCAGTGATGACATACAGATATTTACTGTTACGTATAGGATATTATAGATATTACAAATATTTTTGTCTGTGTTTAATTAGTACATATATGAGAAATAATTGAATTATATTCAGAATCAGTGACAATATAAGGTGTTCGGCGGAGGTACTATTTGTCCTACAAATAAAGCCTTAGCGTGCTCTCGCGCGGAAATTCGACATTTAATATTTATTATAAAAAAATGTTACCTATTTAATCACATATGTATCACGAAAAATTGCTGTCGTTCATAGCAATAATTTTCAATATTTATTTGTAAAACAATATGAAAATTTATGAATATAAAAGTGTAGTGAGTGTGGGTTCGGATCCTAAGAAATTTGGGCCTTCTTTAGTGAACTGTATAATACGTACATGTTAACGGTTAGTTTTTTGCAATTTAGTGCTGCAATAACTCAAGGAGGCTTTTTATTATCTACGACCGCCGTAGATATGTACATTTGGACTTACTCATCCCAAGGAAATACATACAGTTAATGATTATTTCATGATTATTTTAATTCAGTTACATTTTATCACGACTAATGATTTGACTGCGGAAGCTTATTCGAGTAGATAATATTTCAATTTATTTAAAATAATCCAATTACCTCATGTTCTAGGAATATGAAACGTTTGTTTGATGTATCGTCACAAGCAGAAACATGCTATTAATAAAACAGAAAAAAACACAAAGAGGCCCATAAATCAATATTAAGTTAATTTTGAATTTTAAAATGTAACATTTTCGTGTTCCGTAATCTGTATACACTATGAATGTTGTTTTCAAATTTGTATTATCCGTACCCACACGAATGATTTATATATGGTAAATTGTATATAACAATGTAATTGCAATGTTGTTTGTGGATGGGGATTAATTATAAAGAGGTGTGAACGAACTGCGCGGGCGGCGGGCTCTGTTGACTGTTGTTGTAATTATACAACGCTGCTTTTAATTGTTGTAACTGTGAATATAACTGATAACTACACACGTAATTGTTGTTCAAAATTATTGCACTCATTCCACTGTTGGCAGCTTTGAATACGCGTAAACTCACTGGCGTAAGATAGTTGTACGTAAATTAATTGTGAAACGAATATTACGTAATGAATAGCGAATATTTCATTTATTTGTTTTACATTTATATCGACACGGTTACGACTGTGAATAAATGTATTTATTTTATTAATGAAGAAATAAAAAAAAAACAAATTTGCAACAGAAATAATGGCTTGTTAAAATAAAAAGATTTCCATGAATAGCATATTGTTAAAGATAATATTAATTTACGTATAACAGAGAACGGAAACAGAACAAAAGGTGAATATTGGAAGACAAAAAATAGTTCTGGGTCATCTGTTGTCCGAGTTGTACTGGGACCTTGCCCCGATTTATATATGGGCTGTCATTAATTCGTGCATAAGGTGCAATTGACTCAATTGTCACGTTCTAAATCTACGTATTTTTATAAGAGACAAATCACTTAGGCTTTCATTGTTTGTTATTAAATCATCATCATAGAAAATAAATATTACCTGTACTGGAGGCATTGGCTATATCTTTATTTGTATTTAAATAGATTAATAATAATATTTATAGTGCGGTTGAAGGTTGAAAATAGATATAGCATTATTTATAAATAAATAATGACAATAATATACGTTTTTTTTGTTATTTACGATCCGTAGGCTATTAAGGTCGGACGGACGTCTAATAGTTTTATTTTTATATTGACATCAAATTATTTTACTGATACAATTGTATTCCGTTCAAGTTTTCATCCGCTCGTAACTTTGGTTGTCTCATTTATATACGTTTAATGTTTCGTTAATAATTATGAAAAACTACATCATTTAATGTGCTTGTGGTGGGTATATCAGAATCTTAACGTTTTAATACACAACTAGTCATAATTGATAGGATATTTGATTCAATTATTTCAGCTAAATATTAAAAAAATAAATTTTCCAATGTCCACTGCACGGAATGTATAACTATCATAAAAATTGATTTATTCCATACATGTGCACGGGTACACCTATGTAAAAAAATATATTAAATGGACAACTTTACATCCAGGATTACGACAAATATCGATTACGCAAACGGAAATCGTACCCACATACCCCAATTCAGCTATTCACTAACATAGAAGCCAGTTACATCCATTCTGCTGTATCACCGTGGAGATTATAGAGACAGAATCGTAATATACCGTAGTTTTGGATCTCGTACTCTACTTCATGCACTAAGTTACCGATCGACCTTTAGAAAGACAAGGGCGATTGTAAAGACCTTTCCCGAGGCCCAGAGACGCGTAGATGCCGCCAAGTTGACGGATCGTTGGAGATATAGCGGTGCATTAGCGGAACAAGGTCGAGGTCGGCCTTAATGCAGTGCAGACTTTTCATTTTAAGTTAAACAACATAAACGCTTTTCAGTCCTAGCAGTGTTATAGCGTATAGACACTTAATTTAAATTTATTAAAATAATGTCGGTCAAATTAACAGCAGTGGTAACTTAATTGGATTTCCGTCTTTTTTCCTAGTGTTCTGGATTCAAGACCTTATATGCAATTCTGGCATTTCTAAACGTTGTTGGAGGACTCCGGGATTACCTAACAGAACGCACCGCGGTCTTCCAGCACCCTCAATGACCTCATCTCGGGATACGAGTGTCTTTTATCCCTTTAATCGCCTCTTACGACTGGTAGGAGATAGCGTAGCTGTATTCTGGCCCAAAATACAAGGCCAAGCATATAGACTCAACGTCACAATCTATTTGGAAGGTATATTGTTGGTCTCTTCTCACAGACAGACCCATGTTACGTGACCAGGTATGCAGATAAATAGAATACACGATCTAGAATGAAGACGCGCGACTGATTTAATGACATAAGCCGGCAATTAGCGACGACACGGCGGCTGCGCCCGCGCAATGTCAATACCGCCGTTAATCTTCCGCCGTGCTTATTTCGACTATTGTGGTCGATCCCCACTATACGCGCGCCGTCCGGTTCCGTCCGATATCGCTTCTCTGGTTTCTTCGTATAGATGTTGAACAATAAACAACTGTAGGACCTATACAGTTTTTACGACTTCTTATAGAAAAGTACATTTAAGTGATCGCAGTGCTATAGTCTGATGTTACATTTTTCTGATTGATACCGAATATAAATAGCATTCGCTTCAACTAAATCAAAAATGTATTGAGTATTTAAATAAATAATGTATTAAAAGCAAGTGTATTCAGGTTATCAAAGTTGATATATCAAAAACATACAAACGCATCAGAAGCTGATGCACCGTATTACCGAGTTTATCGTGAGTGGGTACCTATAAAATATAAAATGCATAGATTCTGCGAAGTAATAAATCTAAAATCATTTAGGTCTTGAAAGTTGTAACGGGACAGTGCCGACCAGTTAAGCGGTCCCACTACAGTCACGTTCCGATATCCAATAAATTTCGGATAGTATTTGTGTGTAGACAGAGTCGGCCGGACTTGTATGGGTCGCCGTAGTGTGGATGGACCCTAAATCATCCGCTATATCCAATTCGACCATTAAACATATTTGTTCTGGACCACTGGTTTTTTATGTTATCTACGATATACGTGATCGTTTTCATCGACTGCTTCGTACATGACAATATTGGGTTTCCATACGTCAATATTTTCCCCACTTGAATTCTTTTCGGGTAATCAAAAATGCCTAAATAGGCTAGGCATAAATAGCATCTAAAGTTCAATGACCTTCTTATAGGTAATAAACTAGTGCAGTGATAACTCATTGCATGTATATTGTATAGGTATATGTTATAAGGTTGATAATCAAAATACGATAAATAGTTATCTCGTTATGTCGCACAAGGTCATGTTATGAAATTCGGGTAGCACCCCTGTTTCTGAAAGCTTATAAATTACAATTTTAAGTTACATATTATATTAAAACCAGAAAAAAATGATAATACCTATTATTATTAATAAAAAGATTTAAAAAAAAATGGATAATAGTGTACCAATTATGATTTAATCCGTTCTTGTCGTGATGTATGTTTCTTTTTAATTTTTAGCAATATTTTTCTAATACGAGAATATTTAAAAATCTATAAATATTTATACAATGATTTCTATAATAATTTTATTACTCATAAACATAATCTTATTATGTTTTATTAGTTTATTGATCCTTCGACAGAACGCCTCTGGCGGCTGTCTGTGTCATTTATTCATTAACGTTTAATAATATTCAGTTTTATACATAATCTAAATATAATATCCACTGAATGCAAATATATTAATATGTTTATCACTTGCCAGCTAGCGTGCTATCTCTATTTGCGCTAAATAACCTTTCATCGCGTTAATTGGTATGAAAATTTGGAAAAATGTTATGAAAATTGTATTCATTGTCCACAAAGTCTGTTTTGTTAATTATATAGTAATTAGAATAATTTTACACACGGCTATCTGATTCCAACGTTGGCAATGGTGATCAGACAGATGAACATATATTATATACATATTATATAATACCTATACTAAAACCCACGTAATGGCAAAGTAAAGTAACTTATGTGCCTTCTCTAGTATATAGATCTACTTTTAGCAATTATATATTTCTTAGGCATACCTATATCAAGAAATCGCAATGCTTAATGTTGGACCGATAAAATTCGTAAGGAACCTTACAAAAAGTTCAAAACAGTCACAACAAATTCTGACCGGATGCAATATATTATGTTCTGGTGGGCGTCGTGGTCACACACACACATACACACGAGCATGCACACTTCATGTGTAATGATGTGATAATAAACAGTCTTTATTTAAATATTCCATCGAACAAAGCTATACTTACTAAGAAATAAACAATTCTGTACATGGCATTTACGGTATTGTATTCATTAAAGAGGATCTAGATTTGAAACCTGGCATGTACTTAAGAATTGACAAAGTTACGTCCATTTTATATTATAACAAACAACTTGAATATTACTCTCTGTTCCCGGGAAAGCAAACATCGTAAAGAAACCCCGAACACTCAGAGATATTATATAGAATTTTTTTTGAGGTATATGATGCTTGCTAATCCACACTCAGCCAGCGTGGTACACTAGGGCCTTAAAACCTAACGATGTATGAAAAGGTCAAAAAAGCAATGTACCGACGTGTAATGGTCGTACAGATCTAAACTATTTGGGTGTCTTGTGTGAACCGTTTGAAGATATTATTATCGTATATTAAATAGCAATAATATGTATCAGGCGTCTCTCATGAAACGTGGAAACCCACTTATAATAATTACCTGCCTCTAGTCGCCTTAAATCAGCCACTTATCACGGACGCTCGATTTTTTTGTAACTCCTGACATTTGGAAAATACTTTATCTAAATGTGTCGGGTCGCGTTTCGGTCGCGTCTCTTTTTGTCTAACCCATCAGTGTAGGGTGACCAGGCTCAATGTTTTTTTGCCGGACTGTCCCATATTACTTTGGTTTTGGTTTGTTTGGAAATTTTGTCCGCACTAATTTGTTGACTACTTATGGTTCGTTATGTTTATGTACGATGAAATGAATGAATAAAAGTATTTTAATTTGAATATGTGAAACATGCACTTAAGTGTGATAGATAAGTACGTCTTTCTATCCAACCGTCAATTATTCCACTGTTGCAGACTGTTGGTCTCCTCAGTGAGATTATAGTGAAAAGGCCAGTTTACCTAACTTAGCCAGTTTGGATTAGCTAACTTCACATCTCTCTGAAACATATACATATTTTATAACATCTCTAATATGCGCCAGTTTCTTGAGCACATTTTCCTTCAACGTTGTAGAAAGTAAGATTTAAAATTTAGGTAATAAGTGTCGCGTCTAGCCCGGATTTGAACGCAGACCTCCGGAATGGAAAGTGAATTTCAAACCATTAGACTATCACTGTTTCAAGTGGGTTACTATAGAACCATGTAGTGAGGCAGTCCGGCGTGTAGCGTCCAGCGTGGCGACAGTGGCCAGCATCCGTCAGACAATAATTTACATAAATACAACATTAGAGCTGAGTTAATTGACACATTTCACAATTTATGCGCTGCGCCCCACACTCCGCTCGGTCGGAATTTTTACTCGCTTGTCGTTACCTCAAACGACAAGTTTTTACCAACAATAAATTTATTGGATGTTTGTCAATATATATTAACTAGTTCCTCTAATATCTTATCGTTGTAACCATCTTACATTCAGCACTCGAATTCGTCTGTATCGCTTTCCGTTCATTAGCAATCTTGCGTTCTGTTTTCCGCGAAAAATATCAATCATTCCATTAATTTTACTCAATCAAATTATAGTAACATGTCGCCAAATTTAATGAACGTGCCTTGAATTTTATATTTGCTGTTTCGAAATAATTTATCGTTTGGACTTCTTATAAGGGAGTTTTTGTAGGTAGGCTCAAGTTTTGTTGTTTGTTAAAGACTTCCTTACAAAATGTATACCTAACTATTACATTGTTTCCTATAACAAAAACCAATTCAAATGAAAGATTAAGTGTTCATTTGTATACTATGAATTTTAAATTCCAAGGCATAAAAGCAACGCGTGTGGAATCATTACAAAATAATCGATAAACTAGCAGTTATTACCACAGTAGCTACACGTGAGGGTCAATATTTTATCTTCCAAAACGCCATAAAAGTATGTTTATAATACGTATGAATAAATAGTATGTATACACAAATGCCACGTTATGTTAAAATGATTTCATTAAATATAATAATGTTCCAGGTGCACCCAATCAACCGCGGCGCGCTGATCGCTCCAACAGTTTTAGACAGCTGCTACCGAATATTTGCATACGCGATATTTTATGGAATGTTTTATGATAACGCAGCGCGCCGTCGATTGATAACTTAAACAGAATCGCCGAATCAAACGGCGCGGACGAAGCGTTCCTTCTGCGCCTTTGATCTGTCGTAATCGGCGGATAGAGATGTACGCCGCGAGATAAACACGCGCGATCGATTCGATCGGAATTAGTGCAATAAAGAACTCGAAGAATAAAGAAAAACGTCACGGATGTGGCAACAGCGCCCCATTGTTGACGGGCGCGCGGCCGGGCGGCGGCGGCGGCGGCCGCGCGCCTCGCGGGCCCGACGATGGAATAATTGGCTAGATTTGATCGGAATAGATATTTTGGTTGTACTTTGATCTCGATCGCTCGTAAATCCGTCGGGACGGTGTTTGTTGAATCGGATCGTGTGTTTGAGAATGGCAAGTAAGTGTTTGTTATCTATCATCCGGCCAAATGTGTTGTTGGATTCGCTAGGTGCGTGTTTTGACAGGCTCACTCGTACGCGGCGGGCGATAATGCTGTCTTCGGTCCATGTGCGGCCAAATTAGACGCAGTACGCACCGCCGTGATTTATATGGGAAGGGACGGCCGCGCTCGGGGTGCTTCCTACGATCAACTTGTTGTTTAAACTGTACCCACCTTACGTGAAGTACAATTACTGACAAATGTTTTGTGACAGTTTTTATTATTTTTTTACTGACCTGCTAATCCGGAGGTCATGGTTTCGAATCTTATTGATGAGTGTGATAAAAATATTTTTGTAAGTATTATGTAGTATTTAAAAAATATGTACGAATATATGTTTATCAGATGTATTCAAATATATTGTACATTTGATGGTGTAAATAGGAATTGTCGTAATTTTTATTATCAATATAAATGGTACGTCTAATAAATAAGGATGTACCGATTTCGATGAAACTAAAATAAGCGACAGTGGGTTGTCAGATGTTCTCAGCGTCTGCCTTTACGGCAAATTGACACAAATGTACAACTATTACAATGAACTTTCCAGTATGTGACAGTGGTGCTAGTGTGTTGTAAACAAGACACAATTCCCATCACAACACGTGCGGGCGAGGCGGCCGCTGGCGGAGCGCGTCTATCGAAACAAAAAACATTTTTAATCCCCCCCTCGTCCGTGCAAGGCGCGCTGGGACTAAATCAATATGATATGACAGTTACGGTCAATTTATGGCCTCTGGTTAATTACG
>DWQT01004875.1:0-10806 GCA_018244895.1 Myscelus amystis hages
AGTTACATTATACATAATATATTTCAACCATTAAAATCTAAATATAGATAACACAATTGAAACGAAACTAGTGCTTCAATTACCACAGACTAAATAGCACTCCACGGAACGGAAAATTATTTTTTTTATTATAGACAAGAACTCGCGGTGAAACTGTCACTTTGCACACGTTGGCAGAACATTAGAAACAAATAACCAAACGACAAACATTCGAATTCGAAATTTGAAAGCTCCAATCTATAAATGTTCAGTCGAGAAAATTCACGTTTACACTTCGTATAAGTTGACATTGACATAATTTATTAGTTAGTTACCTAATTAGCATTAAAATTACGATCTTCCGTTTACGTAGAAGGCAATCGTTGTCACGTATCCAGACAAAAATATATAGTGCTAAAAATCTCATCGCATTATAACATTGTAAAATATTATTTTTATCGTATACATTGGTTACAAATTGTGCTACATTATCGAACACCAAGGCAAGGTGAAACTATGATATCCGAGTTCCAATATCACCGTAATAATAAATATAGTATAATATAATTATCATACATATTAATAATAATAATACATATATATATTTCAAAGATATGTATGTCACCTGTAAAGCAAAAATCACAAAACTACTGCGCGAACAATGAAATATATTAATTACGAGTTGCCGGGGAATTGACGTTTTTAAGAATACGTTTTGAGCTCGATAATTGAATAAATTTGATTTTGTTAACGGACATGATGCGATCGAAACTGAATGAGTAGCATTTTACATTCTTTTAACCTCCGATGGTTGTTCCCAAGTGCGTTAGGGCCGGCGCACACGAGCGGCCCGGCCCGCTCCCGGTCCGGCGCTGAAAATGTTGCCTGACGTCATTAAGTGAGATAACGCACTCGACGCGGGCGGTCGGTCTCCGTGGCAACCGGCCCTCGCATAACAAAAGTTAATCATACCTAAATAACCTATTACATACACAACTCCTTTACAAAAAGTCCCATCTATTACCGTCTGTCCACTGCGACCCCAGTACTTTCAGAGATAGTTACAACTTACAACTATTCAATTATTTATTTATATTTACGTAATAACAATACACAATTAGCTATAAATATTTATACGATAACTATCAAACCGTTTTATTGTTACATTCGTCAACGCTCGATAAGTTCCGAGTGATAAAACCATTTTCTTTATAATTATTATTATATATAGTAAGGTGATTGCACCAGTCGTATAATACAGCGTCCAGAGTCACTTCGCGTAAATTTACATTAATTTAAACATTAAAGTTGACTTTAAATCTTAATTTAGGAGATCGTATACTGTTTCAAATATTACAAAATGTTTCGCGTTTTATGTACATTTAGCATCGTTCTCCTTTTTGTTCGTGTCGGGCGACGGGCGGCCCGGCGGCGCGCGGCCCGGCGCGGCCCGGCGCGGCCCGGCGCGCGGGCGACGGCGACGCGGCGGTTGTTCATATCTGCAACAATGATGCACAAATTATACTTACATGCAAGCCGCTTCCGCAGACAGCACATCGCGTAATTAGAAAACTGTAATCAGCCCTCCAGCCGTGACAGCCTTTTAGAATACTTTAATATTTTAGTTGTTTCGCATAATGAAAATAACTGCCAGGTTTTGCTTTTTTTCGCTTTTTTTTCTCAATTTTTCCATCACGGTTGTGAATATCAAAATGCTATCGATTTATCAGATAGCTTCTTAAAAGTTACGGAAAGCACTGAGACTGCAACAATAATGTATACAAAATATTTTAGTGACTAACTTTCGTATGAAACGTAATACAGAAACAGAGTAAGGGCGCTTTCCATTTAAACGATTTGTTTCGGACTGCTACATTCGTATAATATTTATTTACCCCTATTTTACCCCATTAGGAGCGGAAATGTCAAAATACCTTTTTTTACTTAATGTCGGTATATAAAGAATAAATTTTTAAATTTCAAGATTCTAGGGTCAGTTGTACGTTGACCTTTCAGTCAGTCAGTCAGTCAGGTTCCTCTTATAAACCTGTAAATATGTATTATAAAAATCTTACTTACATGTACAAGTGCGCACATTAAAGGTGGTGGCCGTAGTATTCGGCGGGGTAGTGCGCGTAGCCCTGGTGGAAGGCCGGGTCGGTGGGCGGCCTGTGCATCATCTGCTGGCCGTCCATCATGTAGCCCATCGTGGCCTCCGGACTGTAGGCCCCGCTCGGGCCCGCGTGCGGGAACACTGCCGGGTAAAACACTGACCGGTTAATTAGGCCTGCCGTCGGCTGAGCGGCGTTGTGTTCGGTGTCGGTTCGGGTTGTGTGACTTGTTGGTATACTCGCATTGGCAACAGGCGGGGATGTATGGTACCCCGTGAGGTCAACGTTACTACACTCCTCCACCTACCCCGTTCCCCCCTTAGGGGATTACAGGCGTGATGTTACGTCAAAGTTTTATATATGCAATAATAAAATACGGGGTTATTGAGGAGAGGGAGAGAGTAGTCAATTTGTCGAGTTCCCCGCGACGTCGTCAAATGCAAAACACCAAATATAGATATGCAATAACAATAAAGCGCGTCCCCATTTGGTGAAACTTTTTTGACGGCGCAAAATTACGAGTCGAGAGAGCGGGCCGCGTCGTCGAGTCCGCTCGATTTTACCACAAAACTGTTATGTCTTCCGTCGGCGATATATCGATGGGGATTATCAATCGTAAACTAATGGTGTTCGTCCATTATGGACGTCGATTTCCGCCTTCGCCGCGGCTCCTTTATGGTGGCACGCGCCATTGCGCCGCGGGGCCCGGCGCGAACTCGCAGCGCGTTTCGATACTGCCTTACACAATCATGTTCACTTTTTTACCCAATTCAAGTATTTCGTCATTTTTAATTCTCAACATTATTTTATATAGTCTCTAATTTTGAATACTTGATACTTAAGCCTTAAGGCTCCTCTCATAATTAAGCCTGAAGGCTAAGTTCACCAGGTTGATCGAGTGCGAATGTGTGAAGTTCAAAAACATCACGGAACTCGTAAGGTGCTAATTTCAATGAAACCAGTTCATAAAGCATTCGTGTGTATTGACGAAAATAAATGAATAGATTTTGCAGATTGGAAATTAATTGTAAAGTTTTTTAACTGCATTTGTAATCTAACTTCAGAAATTAATTGTACGGTTTTTAACTGCATTTCTAAGTTTTAACTGGACTTCTTTTCTAGGTTTAAAAGTCTCCAGCATACGTGTTGATTAGTAATATGTAACTTCATCTATGTATATCGGCATTCCACCACGATGCACTGGCGGGGCGTCAACAGGTAGCAACCAGATGGATAAATGGTTGAATATTAACATTGAATCGTTGCATTTATATAAATATTTTAATTTCCAGAAATAGAAGATCGAGTAACGCTCGCAGCGAGAAAGAGCGTTACAATTTTATCTTTGCATAGAAAACTTGCGATACTATATTCCAGTCGAGGAATATTTAATACCCTTTCCTAACAATAGTCGACAGCTCGAGCCATCTACGAGAATATCTATTTTATTTTAGCTTTTTTTCGACTCGACATTTTTCAGGCGTACTTTGAGCACTCTTCACGCGAACTCGATTTTTTGCATTATATATTTCCTGTTAAGTATCATTTAACTGAAACATATAATTCAAGTTAAATTCAATTCCAGTCACATCCCGAATTTAGTTTACCTATACTTGAAGTGATAATTAAAATATACACTTTCCATCAAAATCCTGAGGGCCGCTCCGTACAATAGACGGGGGACATCCGTGAAGATTATCGCCCACTAAATCATAGTTTCCTGGTGCCGTGCTCCGGGAGCGTTATTGTTTCCTGTCGCAGTCTGGAGCGCGGAGACACGCTCCACTTACTCTCCTACTCTCTGTTCCACTCTATACTACTTATGTGGTCTCGTTAATAATGATATATTCCGTATTCTCAAATGTCAAATAACATCTCTGTCTTGTTTATCTATAATCGATTTTAATATTTACAGAAAATGTAATCTAGTTAACTGTCCCGACATTTATTCATTTAGTAATGCTTGGGAACGGTGACTAAAAAATCTTCTTTTTTTTCCACATCGTAGTCTCTTACGAGAAGCGTTTGTTTTTTTCTACGTAAATTTGCATAAGAAAAACCGCGGCGGCACGACTTTTGGCGTTTCAACGGACGTCGCGGTCAGTTTTGTCCGTTCGCTGCGAATATTTTCGCCAATCCATTGTCTTAAGTGGCCGGCCGCCGGAGTTTTGGCGTCGGCGTCGCGCTCTAAACGGGCAGTCGATAATGCCGGGGGCACGATACTAAATATACGGCCGGATGCAGCCAAGTTTGCCGACGACGGAAAATGGAAAAACCGGTGCGCCGCGAAACATGGAAAATTGTTTTGGCAATCGGCTAAAGAAAATGGCCACCGCATTTCCTGCGGTCAGCGCGAGCCAAGAGCGCTTTCCGATCGCCGCGCGCTTACATATTCCCGCGGCGTGCGGCGCCCCATCGCCTGTTCCGCATTCGGGAGCTCGCTGCGCCCGCCACAACTCTAGCCGCTTTTTGCTCTGATTGCATCTGCTGTTTGAATACTATTTGTCAACATTTTTTCTCCTTTTAGCGACTCAGGCGACGGTGCGCGCCGTTAACGTTCTATGTCTCTTGGCGCTGGACCAACGAGGCGCAACTTAGCATTTCGACTAATTGATGCAATCGTTCGACGGGATTAGGAAATCCCTTGTCGCTTGCGTGCTAATGATCGAATCGCTTCATTACCCATCGGCGCGTGTGTCGGCCGCTCAGCAGTCAGCGGAACGCTCTCAGCGCCACAACAGCATTGCAGCCGTATTTTTGCGGAGACAACGCGCGTTGCTGCCTTTTTAATAAACTGCCGAGTATCACGTTTTAATCCGCGCGAAAAGCTGAATAAACGATTGGTTGGAAATAGCGCGATGGCGGACGCTCGAACGAATTGTAATTTACAGTCTCGCGCGGTAATGGCGTCGCATCAGAGCGCAATTTATGCCCTTATAATAAATTCATTAGCCCGCGCCGGCCCGGATATATACGAGTCGCAGCAATGACAACGTTATGCTGTCGACTGACACGGCCTGGCTCGCCGCGCGCCCGCCCGTCACGCCAGCGCCGTTCGGTTATTTGCGATTGTGCTTGTAATGAGGAGAAAATATCGATTGGAAACCAATTACGATGGCACTTTGGCATCGGCGCCGCACGAGCCTCCTTGTCGCCGGTCGTGTTTCGACGAGATGGATTAACATTTGCTTCGTATATCTCGCGAAGCGCAGTCGATGGCGCGGGTAACATCGTCACATGACAAAACATAACATTCGATATGTAAACTGTAAAAGCAACATTACCGGCTAATCCTGCCGCGCAATCGATTCTCGAAAACGGATCGATGCGAATTATAAAGACGTATTTGCAAATGTTCCGTAACGAATCCACGTATGTAGTCGCGTATAAATCTTAGCGAATCGCTTTCATTAGCTAAGAGATATGGAGATTGAGCGATCACAATACGCCGATAACGCGATCGCCGGCGGGGGGATGTTTGCGCAAAAATTGAGAGACGACAGTGGATGTGATCCGGTGTAGGCAGAGAATACCCACACATCTAGATACGAGGCAGGCACGCCGATTGTCGGGAGGGGAGAGTGATGGATCGCTCGGGACGGGTCAACGAATTCGGACATTATTCTTTTTTTACCCTTCTTGCGTTCCGTTCGCAAGAGTAAGCCCTTTTTCTGCGACGTCCTTTTTTTTCCCCGTTTCCCCGGCGGAATGTCTGCGCGCCCGGGGAACGTTTTATGGACTACGCTACAATTACAAAGTAAAAGTGGAATTGGTCGTTTGTAATTCTATCCAATATTGTTGACGAGAATGGACGTTTGCTTACGTCTTCGGAAGTTCGCCAGCTTATTCCTACTAGTGATTGTTGTTTGTTATATAATAGATTTTATACGGGCAGCTTACTTGTAATGTAGGTAATGGGATATTGGTATTATCATAGATGAATTATATCGTTGGGATATAAACTTATATTTACTGAATATAAAAAAAAGAAATACCTATTAACGGTTAACTTCAGAGACGTTATCTACTTATTTTAATTCATATATCAAGTAATGAAATTCTAATGCATATTTCAATTCTTAATTTCTACAAACGTCCTTAGCATGGAGTTATGTAACTGCAAATAATACGCACAGAATTGTTCGAGTTAAAGAAAAAAAAGAAGAATGAGTTTCGGCTGTTTTAGAAATATCTCTCAACGGAACCCCCAATGGATGTATATTTCACGTTGGAAGCACATGTCAGTGGGAACCTCTCAATAATCCTTTCATTACTGCGCGCGTGCACAAGTGTCCGGCGGCCGCTAAAAGCGCCGGCCTCCCGGGAGCCCGCAGCCTGCATACTGTATGAAGGCGGTCAGCAAACTCAATTTTCGGCTTCAAAGTCGTCGCCGCGGTCACCAATTTGCAATTTGGAATTTCGAAACGTGTTCCACGCACCGCCATTGACTCGGCGAGTCTGGCGAGTACGTGCTCGGGGGATGCGGAGACGTTTGGGCGCGGCTGGATGTTGTGTAATGTAATGTGAACAAACGGACGTATAAGAAAAATGTTACCTGCTCTATTCGACTGGTCTATCATTGGCTGAACTATCCTACGTCTCGCGTTGATAAACCTGAAACAGAAGAAAATGAACGTTAATATGATTTTGATTAGGGTGGACATAAACTTGAGCAAGCCTCCAATGATGTAACGACTATACGTATTTGTATATTCATCTCTGGTGCTCGCACGTAGGTATGCACAGTATCAAGATCGTAGAACAGAAGACACTTGCAAGTGCTTTGCAGAGCATCAAAATTTCACCGTCTATCATCAAAACGAAACGAATGAAATCAACGGCTTCTCAATTAAAATTCACCTATAAGTCTAAGGTCAACATTATCGCTTCGTAAATTATATCGGTGTATGTTGCTATGATATTAAATTTGACAAGAAATATAAACGAGATATATATATATATATATTGTTTTTTATTATTATTTTATTTAGGATTAGTTTTATTATTTGTTTTACTTTATTTTATATTCTGTTTTTATTTCTTTGCTTTTCATTTCGTGCTGTTTGCTTGGAACCATGTGTCACCCGAAATAAATTATTTTTCTTCCTTTCTTTCTTTCTTTCAAACGAGATAAGTGTACTTATTTGCGAAACATCAACATTGTATACGCGATATTACTTGGCCAATGTATTGCGTTATGAGCGCGCGGTGCATTCCAAAATTAACTGTCAGAATGAATTTGCTGGTTCGCGGAATACTTCCCGATTGCTTTGTGATTCGATTAGGTTTTCGAGTAATTTCCAACTGAACTCACTATATTTATAGTTGGGATTTATTTATTACTGAGCGCCTGCACAAATAATAATAGCAACACGTTGCAGAAATTAGGAACTGTAACCATATTATATTTTAAGGCGTTTTGAAAGGAATAAAAAGTTGTTGTTTGTTTGTTAATATTGCTTACATAAACTGATCGCATATAATAACGTTAAGATAGGTAAGCTGGTTAATATTATATTTACACTTGACCGTTAGGTAACATTCGGTAAAAATGTTCTCGCGAAATAATTCATTAAATGAAATAGAAATATTTTCAATAATATGCCAAAGATCCCTGACAGTTTGATTTTATAATCTTTTACAATTCTCTCAGGATAGCTTAGGTATGTAGATAATATAGTTGTCGCATCGCCAAAGGCAAAATAATCTAAACTGTATACCTTTGTAGACAATACAAGTAGAAAGTTACGAGGACGAGCATTGTTTATGTCATATTCGTAATTTGAATCGTATTCGTAGTTATTTTCGGTAATACCCAGTAGCAGTATCATAATCATAGTCCCGTTATAATATAGTACGTAAAAATGTATAGCATCAAGACTAGAAATTATAATTGTGTTTAAAAAAATTTCAAAATAAAAAAAAAACCGTTTTTTCGAACGTAAAAAATTTGTGATATGTTTTTAGTTGTTAAGAAAACGTAAATAAGTGTTGTTGCAACAGAAAAGCGGAGAAGTGGATCCAACTCACGGCGCGGGCGTCTAGTTCTTGTTATTATTAAAATTATTATTTAATCATCATAACTATTATTGAATAACGTAAGTCTTTACTAGAATTTACTATAGAATTGTATTTTTATATACTATAAAATATAATATTACAACACGAATACAATCGTTACGTGACCCTTGCGAAATTATCAGCGTACCATTTAGTTTGATCAATTTGAAAATCGCGGCCGTGCGAAGGGCGGCCGGCTCGAAGGGTGTTCGTAATGACTACGTCCGATGCGACTAATGTATTGTTAATATCTAGATTAGTTCATTAACTCTTCACCGCCGGGACCCAGCGCGCGGCCCCGGAGAGGGCCGGGACCGCGGTATTAATTTTGACGCTTGTAATTGTTATGGCGACGCTCGCGACAGTATTGTCTGCGACATTTGCCCACGATTTATGCGTAACACTAACCTGATATTGAATTAGTTTAGACATTCACACACTTTCCTCATTTCGAAGCAACTTAAATCATAACATGAAATTATTTTATTACATTGATTGTAAACATTTGCACTGCGATGAAGTATATGTACATAGGTGTAGTAAATGATATATGAGTATGTACCTACTTTTATGTAAATATTATATATTAGGGACAACCTAATTATTCTAGCACTAAACGAAGCCTATATTTAGATGCTTTTAATAGGACCGTTTCTAGCTGTTTTTGTAAATAATAATAGCATGACATTTTATTCTGTCTTCAGTCTATTTTAACGTGTGTTAAAAAACAAAAGAACATCGTGATTTTAGAAAGATTTCACGTTGTACATAATTGGACATACATCCACAGTTATATATGGATGTTGCAAGTAAACCCCCAATGATATAAGAAGCGTGTTTATGGTGAAAAATGGACAAACATTCGAATCTGTTAGACATTGGACAATGTCCACAAATCCTACCATAACATACCGTTGTAAAACAATACAATAATGCAGTAATGCAATAATCCCCCGTGTTCGGGGTCACAGAATTTGCATCGAAGTAGGCACAGTGCATATCCGTATTATTATCATCACCACCCCAGACAACCCGCCGCTGGCGCTCGTAAATCATAAAAACTGATCTCGATCCGTTAATTCCGCAGCCTAAGGGATGACAGCGGCGTTGTCGAATAGTGATACAGGGTGCTCGGAAAGTTTAAACTAATATAGCTTGCGCTCTGGTTACATGCGGACAGACGGAGAATTTTTCATCAGAAAATGTCAATTGCGTTCTGCCTACCTGGTTAGAGACTTGGTGTGATGGTAGCTAATATTAGAAAAGGAGATATTTATTTTTAAAATGTCATTATCATTATTCAATTCATCCCTAAAAGTGTTAGGCATGGGGCTTTCTCAGAATGACAAGAGGGAAGCCATAGTGTACCATTGCACGAACCCTATACAAATGCTATTCAATCTTTTACATACAATATGTAACCTATAGATACAGCAAAATTAAACACAATACATAATAAAATACGCTAGTTACTCGTATATTAAAGTTTTCCTCAGATTTAATTGCCATTTTGAATTCAATTTCGAAAATCAATATTATGCGTTGCATACGTTCTAAAAATATCAGCCTGTATATACAATTCGATGAATTCGAAAAAGTGCACACGAGCCGCGATTTATGCGTTCCGTATGCAAATTAGATTAATTGTAATGAGATTTGAGCTCTACTGAACCCTTCCCGGTGCTCGCCCATTATAATGTAACTCTGCTGTGTTTACGAAACGCAGATCGGGACGCAATGTGTTGTGTGTCAAATTACTGTTACGTTGGTGCTTATTTTATTCCTTATGTTGCCAAGTTTCAATTAGTTGAAGCGATATTTATATTATGTTGGTAATACTGGATTACAGCCTTCATAATTTGAGAGACGTTTCATAACTGAACTGATATAGAGTTAATTATAGTGGTTAATTTTTATCGCTAGTTGATAATGAGTTGCTTAGATTTTAGTATCTCAGCCCGATGGTCTAGGTTCGTATCCGACCCATGAGAACTTCGAAATAAAAAGACATTTGCAAAAGTTTGTTTGTGTTTTAGTATCGTGTGACATAACTGTAAACACTTGCGAAAACACAGTTATTTTGAATGCACAGACAGACACTGCAATTTTATTTATATGAGTACACATGTATAAACAGGCTTCCGTTTGACTATGATTTCACCTAATGGCAAGTGAGGTGTAATCAAATGTGTTACTACCAGTTATGATGTGTCGACCACTCTATACAGCATAAAACACTATCTTTATCGCCCGGCCCGCTCGTAACTTACACATTTAAGGAGTTATTTGATACGCGTGCCGAAACTATCCGTATTTGCACGGATTGTGACATAAACCGGGTAACCGGCACTCGCATCACGACTATAACCGTCTCAATGGGAACGGCGCATGTAAATTGTACGATTTGACGTTTAGCTCTTAGTCGTGTCGCTCGAAATGGTCAGCGTGTGGGCTCGGCGTCGAGGAGATCGATTTGGATAAGATTAATATTTTCTTATCTCAATTACTGAGATCACGTTTTACAATATTTATTTTTTATTTTTTAATATCAGAAGGTCATGGCAAATAGGCAGACGGCCCAACTGATGGTAAGCGGTCACCGTCGCCTAGAGACACCTGCAACACCAGAGGAGCTACCGGCGCATTGGGTGCCCTG
>DWQT01004876.1:0-10804 GCA_018244895.1 Myscelus amystis hages
GGTCGATTACAAATGTCCATGGGCGGCAGTAGCCACTTACCATCAGGTGGACTGCATGCTAGTCTTCTACTTCCATATTATAAATTAAAAAAAAATATTCCAGGTGTGACGTCAACGGACAAGATAGCTCGTGAATTGGAGCTGGACGCGGAGCGGGCGCGCGCCATCAAGGAGCGCTTCGAGAGCGGCGAGGTGTTCAACGACGAGAACGTGCCGCCGCGCCACCGGGACATCGACGACAAGGCGCTCTTCAACGAAGGTCAGCAACCGCCTGGCCACACTCCACGTGCCACACCCCACGAGCCACACCCCACGAGCCACACCCCACGAGCCACACTCCACGAGCCATGAACGTGCAAACTGTGGAATGAGCTCCCCTCGGACGTGTTCCCTGTGCACTATGACATGTCGTCGGTTAAATGTAAAAATGACATATTTCAAAATTTACACAAAACATAAGAATGTTGATAGATGACTCGTTTTATGTAATAATCTCATTTTCCAAAAAAATTTTGAAATATGTAATTTTTCCATTTAACCGACGATGTGGTTCTTCAAAAGAGGCGTTAGTACAGTCCTTCAGGGCCGGCAACGCATTGCTGACGCGTCTGGTGTCAGCAATGTCCGTGGGCGACGGTGACCACCTAGCATCAGGTGGCCCGTCTGCCTGTTTGTCGGTTTGTATATAAAAACAAAAACACTCCCTACATATATCCCCCCCACGGGCGGACCAGATACAAGCCATAGCCAAATACCCGAGATATGCCGCCCACGGGGAGACATGAGACAACTCATACCTGGAAAGGTATTTAGTATTTACCAATCTGCATGTGGCCAGCGTGGTGGACTATGGGCTTTATCCCGCTGACTATGAGAGGAAACCCGGTCCAGCAGTGGACCACTTAATGGGTGGAAATCTTAGTACCGCGTGCAGCACAGACCTTTTAGCTGTTTTTATTTTGTATTGTTAATATATTTCTTTTTGAGTTTTGTTATTTTGCTTAATTGTATTTTTTATTTGTTTATTCTTATTATGTGCTGTCGTATTACTATGAATAAAGTGTTTCTTTCTTTAAACTATAACGATAGTCTTCCCGTTACAGCTGGCATCGCGAAGAAGTCCAGGTCAATATTCCTGGAGCTGGACGCCAACGCTAAAGGCATCGCCCCCAAGTCCCCGCCCCCGCAGGAGCCTCCGAAGCGTAAGGAAATTGTAAGTACAAAGGCTTCGATGGCAGCCGTTATTAACTCTTTACATTCGACTATGAAAGGAAACCCGGTCCAGTAGTGGACTATATATGGGAATATATCTGTATATGGGAACAAATATTAACTGTCATTTCAATTAATATCCGTTAATACATTTTAATTGTGAGAACGCGCCCTAAGGTGTATTTGTATAGATTAATAATCGTCAGCGACACAGTGTGTACGCGTCCTAAGGCATATATGTACATATATGTATTGTGTCGGCAGCCGTTCGTGCCGAAGGACGTGGTGCGCGCGGCGGACCGCGTGGAGGACGCGCGCGCCGACACCGCCGACATCTCGGACCGCTTCCGCTTCTTCGAGACCTACCGCCCGCAGCCCGCGCGCAGCCACTTCCGCATGACGCCGCCCCGCCAACTGCAGGTACACACACATGTATACATGCACACGTTCATACTACACCGTCGTCACGAGCCCGGACAAGTACTGTACGTGTACACATTCATTCATTCATGTACACATTCATAGTACTCAACCGCCGTCCAAAGCTGAAGTATACACACACATGCACACATGCACTCACTCAGACGCTTTGACTAGTATGATAGTGATAATGTTATTACATTAATATTGCGCGGGAAATTGGTACGGTGAACGCCATTTTTTTTACAATTTCAATTCCATACGTATTTTTTTATTTCTAACAATATATGTGTGTGTTGCAGCGCCCTCGGTCGCCGTCGCCGGAGCTGTACCACGACCCGAGCGTGGTGCGCGGCGACCCGTCGCCGGGCGACGCGGCGCTGGCGGCCGACCGCCACACCGCCTCGCGCATGATCTCCGTCTTCCGCCAGCTGGAGGAGCAGCGCAACCGCCCCGACGACCACCAAGGTATACCTTCGGACAGATTGAGGGTTTCTGGCTGAGCAACCACCCGCCCTGAGGACCACTGCGGTCGGTACTCGCCACTCATATAGCTTTATGTGCCGATAAGCCCCTAGTTAACTCTTCGTAGTAGCGATGACTGGCTCGAAATAAAAGGCTTGATAGAAAATAACGGATGTATTGAGAAAAGATCCGTCTTTGGTAGCGTTTTGCCAACTGGCACGTTATCCGGGGCGGGGGCGAAGGGCGCAATTTGGCGCAATCAGCTCCCCATTAACTAATTTATGTATTTAAAAGCTATCCTAGTCCTCGAGTATTTAAACATTTTGAGTCGAGTCACATTGTAAGACTATAGACATGATTATAAAAGACATATTTAGTACACAAAAATCGAACCAATACATTTTCTCGCATACTATTTCCATGTCTTTCATGAAGAACATTGGTCTTGACTTCAGCTTTCATATTAAGGTAGGTACGTTTAAACGTTTTATAAATATCTTTCCACTTTATTTAATAACAGATTGCGACTATCCAAACCTAGTTAATTTATTTATTTATTTTATTTATTTAATTTTTATTTCGGACCATGGTCCATATTGATGTTAGTAGTTACACATGGCTTAGAAAACTATGTTAGTTATTTCTTGGAATTTTCTTATATGTCAATCGAATAATCGAGTTAAAGCCCATATCCTGGTTGAAAGTAAAAGTCTAATTATCGACTTGATGGCTTGCAAGTTTTATGCGACTGTCATTTATTTATTATTATTATTATTACAGAAGAAACATATTACAAAGTTAGTTATCACTAACTACTTAGGCTACTTAGGTTTTTACAAAGTTAGTTATCACTAACTTTGCCAAAACTTAAGTCGCTTCTGCATTGTTTCCTGAACTAGGTGTCACCTATATTTCAGTATTATTGCTAGTAGTTCTTTCAACCTTTTTATATCATAGAAGAGAAAATGGTTCTTTACATATAGAGTTTTTTTTTAAACCTTTTAGTGGCTAACAGCTGCACCGGGCCTTTCATAGTGAGAGGGATTCAGGCCATACCGCATTCACCGAGTGCGGATCGGACTACACACAGCTCAGAAAATATTATAATATACATTTTATAACAACTCTACGGTGTGCAGGTTTCCTCACGATATTTCCCTTCACCGTTGTAGCGAGTGATGTTTAAATTAGTTACAAAACGCACTTAACAAGTCGGAGGTGACCGAGCCCAGGCTCGTCTATTGCTGCTTATATGTATATATATCTATAAATAGCTTTATGGTCCCACTGCTGGCAAAGGCAGCTGCTTATATATAGATATTTATAAGGTAGTAGAACCGTGTGTGGTTCGACTCCGGCGGCACCACCGCCACACCTATTTCGGCCTTATAATAGCAGTGTTAAGCGCTGCTGTGTTCTGGTCGTGAAGGGTGTGGTAAGGGAGACATACTTTTTCGAGGCATTCCAGCTCAGTCCTCAGTAGCGGTGCATCTGTGGTCGACCTGAGACAAGAATCTAATCTTATCCTGGGTCGATTACAAATGTCCATGGGCGGCAGTAGTCACTTACCATCGGGTGGACTGCATGCTCGTCTGCTACTTCCATATTATAAAACAAATGTCCCCAACAGGCCCGAAGCCGCTGAAGTGTTTCACGCCGCCGCCGCCGGGCGAGGAGCGCCGCCACGCGGACTCCTCCGACGAGTACAGCTCGGAGTGCGACGAGGACAGCGAGGAGGAGCGCCGCCGCCTGCAGCTGGAGGCGCGCCAGCGGGACGACGCCTTGAAACAGGTATCCTGCCGCGTGCCCTGACCACCCCGCACTCGGTGACGCGGTGGACTGTGGCCTGACTCCCGCTCGGCTTGAGAGGCGACCCGCTCCAGTCGTGGACCATTATAGGGTGAACAAAAAAAACCGCAGGTCCTAAGTATGGCACGATGTATGCAGACTATGTACAGACATACTATGTAGAGCCACTTTGTATAGAGACATACTATGTAGAGACAGACTATATAGAGAAACTCTATGTAAAGACATACTATGTAGAGACATACTATGTAAAGACATGCTATATAGAGACATGCTACGTGTCGTCATAGTGTATGATATGATGCGCAGGCGCAGCAGCTGGCGCGCACGAAGAGCTTCCGCGACCGCTTCGAGAACTGGTCGGAGTCGGAGCCGCAGCGCTCGCCCTCCGCCGTCGTGCTGGACCGCAGCGCCGAGGAGGAAGACGGGGAGTCTCAGCTCGAGACCGCTAAGAGGTTCAACTCTCACATACCGAATTCACCAATTGACAGTCATCGTACCTTTGATCTCTATAGCAAGCATTTAACATTCCTCTCCTGGACACTAGTTGATTTCCATTAATTAGGGATCTAGTGGTTTCAAATTCAGCCTCCCACTCCAAGGGTCCGGTTTCAACCCTGGCAACCGCTCGTTACGTGCATATTATAGCTTGAGGTTTAAACGTCCCAAACTATCCCAAACCGTCTCATTACAAGACAGGATTCGCTTCCAGCGGCAGTGGCAGGGTTGAAAACACATACAAATAGTAAGCGATCCAACCGACATTTGAACAAACCTTGGCTTTTGTTTCAAACAACATTGTCCTTGTCGTCAGTTTGCGTGAGAAGTTCGAGAACATGAATATGAAATCGTCCACCGTCACGAAAACGTTCGCGCCCAAAGTGAACCGGTTTGTGGTGAGTTTGTGACTATATTTTTATAATTTCACACTAATGTCTGATATTAAAATTGCCAGTTTGACTGGCATCCTCGTCTAGTGGCAGAAACCCTGATTGCTATAGTGGAAATGGGTTCAATACCCACGCAGGTTAATATTTGTGATTATGTTTGTTGTATTGTGTGAGTATAATAAAAATATTTGTGTAAATATTATATAGTATGCATATCAGTTGTCCGGTTTCCATAAATCTGGCATTGAATTACCTACTAAGGGATTAAATTGTTATTATTGTTATTAATCTTTGAAATACTTATAGAAAAGTGTAACCAAATCAATTATAGTACTTGCCATAAATAATTAAATTTTAATTTACATACATGGTTATTGGAAAAATGATTAAAATTGTCCGGCAATGGATTAATTTTTTTTTCTTTCCTCCCCAGTGAGCGGCCCGGCCAGTACTGCCGCATGATTACCAAAGTGTTATTATAATATATGTCGTTACAAATTACTCGGATCCACTAAATACATAGTCAATTAAGTTTCATATTATCCAAATTGATAAGATAATTTTTCATATAGCTGACATAATTTTTACACTTATAACTGTAATGCCATTCATTTGCATAATACACAATCATCCTGTTTTAATGTTTGTATATGACCATGACAATTTTATTTAGAATGTATATTAATTGGATCTGTTGCCCTAAGAATATTGATTTGGGGAGTTATTGTAATGACAGAAGTCGAAAACAATGATTGAATGATGAAGAATAAAGATATAACTTCATAGTATAATGTGAGGAAGATTGCTATTAGCAGCAAGTGTGATTTGTTCCGTGCCCAGCAGTGGGACTTAACAAGGTACGTTTAACCCATGTGCCTAGAAATTTTGGATCCTGTGTACTTTATATATTTAGATAAATATTTAAATGTTACACATTTATCATTATAAGTATTTACTCTTTGACTAATAATAATTTAATTATTAATTAAAACTTGTGCCTTCAATTATTATCGGTTGTATAACTAATTTTGTGATTAAGTTAAATCGTTGAATATTTTTTGCTTTATTTCTTCTCAATTTGTATAATTCATGCCTTTTAATCGAGCCATTTTATGTCTAAAATATATCAACTAATCCGGTAAGTACAACGTATGTGTTCCCAGATACTAAGGAATATTGACTAATATTCAATAACAGAATATTCCTTTTTTCTGTCTATAACCAGACTCTGGTATCTGGATTTACTATCATTTTTACCACTAAACAAAACCCCATCTTGCCAAATGTTTATATTGTGCTAATTTAAAAAAAAAAAAGTAATTTTATGACATTATGTAGAAATAATTAATTCAACTGTTATAGAGATTTCTTCAAAGTTATCTTTGTTTAATTTACAATTTTATAAATTGATTAAACTCTCTGCAAGTGCCATTTGCCATCTCAATACTCTTATTGGATGTGATTGTTATACACACAGACAAGCTTATTTTTTGATACACGCTAAATTTATATAATTAGCGAATAAAAAAAGAGTAAAGTAAATGATGAATATATTATAAAATTATTTACAAATACTATTGACAATGTGCAATAAGTTTAGATGTATATTTATTAATAATTCTCTATTATTACTGTTATAACTTGTCTTTCGCATGATAATTATATTGAGAATATTAGACACGTTGCAATCTGACTGAATATCGACCCCCTGTCTGTTTGTTTTGTACTTAATTGAGGTTTGTCGGTGTTTTTTTTTATTTTTTTTCTCTTTCTATTTTGTACCACATGATTATTTGAAACTGCGATACTATAAGCGACCCAATAAACAATATAATTGTATTATTTGCTTTTCATTTTCACCCGGACCCTAGCCTGTTGGTTTATATCTGAGAAATAGTTTCCGTTCGATTCCCAGCATTATGGGCATGAATTTTCAGAGGTCATTTTCTGAATATTAACATTTCAAACGAAGTTTGAGATTAACGAATATTAAGTTTAACGAACGAAGTTTAACGAATATTAAGTTCAACGAACGAAGTTTAACGAATATTAAGATTTCAAACAAACTCTTCAAGTGAAAGTAACGAGAAAGATGTAAGTAATGTTGCATCTACTAGGCGGCCTGACAACGGCTTCTGTTCTACTTGTGTGTTGAAGGGATTTAAAATTGGATTGGTTTCAATAAAACTACCAAGATGTACATGTCCTCACTTTATTTAAACTATGTATACTCCGGAATACTTTGTATCGTCGTGGATACTATACAGTTTATTGGTCACAAAACCTTAACACAGGGACGCAATAAATAATTTAAGAAAGAATCACAAATTAAAGGAAAAATAAAACAACTAACGCTATACTTAACTAAACTATCAGAATATATCTTTTATCTTAGTGCACTTTTTAGAAATGTGTGAATATTAATTTACTATATTCCGCTTAAAACTTTATTCATTTATATTACGTCTTCGTTAAAACTTCTTCGAATCACAATCGCGACGCAGTTTTAGATGACATCAAAATCAAATTATCAACAGAATATACCTCCTCAGTAACGTAATAGTAACAATCATAATAATATGTCGGTTGCTTCAAAAATTACAACTCAAAGAAAAATATAATTGCAGGGACAACTCTACTCGTGTTGCCCGCGAAATCTTTATATCAACCAAAATATGTCAATTTCTATTTACAAAGCAATTATATTAATTATCAACCGATCTTCGAAATAAGATGCTATATTCCCTTCAAAGTATACGATTAAATTAATCGATAACAATTTATCACAAAACAATAAAGTATGATATTTCTATGAAAATTGATAAAAGTCATTTATTACATCATATCTTATCTTCATTATACAAAGGAATCCTTTTCTCCGTAATGCAAATAATTTTTCCTTTAAATAAATCATTTGATGAAAATTTTATTTATTTACAATCAAAACTTTCGATACAAAAATAAATGGTTCTTACACAATACTCTCTTCCGTTTGGCCAAGAATCGACACTGAATAATTATTTCTAATTAAAAATGATACCAATTCGATGAGATTTTAGCTACTTTCACTATGTGCCTAATGTCAATAATGCCATATATTTTGTCATTTCATCAAGTTTATATTTAAGGTGCTATACATCAAATGATAAATACATTATGCTATTACCGTATACATATATACATGTATAAGAGATTTGAATCGTTGATTAAATATGTATTCTGGTTTGAAGAATGGATTACAGAAGACTGTCACGAAATGTCTTGTAAACTAATTGTTTCAATCCACATAACGCAACCTTGAATAGACTTGAAAACACAATTGCGCCAAATATAAAAATGCAGGCCTCTTGTCAATGAGATAATCAGATGAATAGAACCTTAAATATAAAAGTATATTTTATTCAAACACTTGTCTACATATTGCTAATGTAGTGTGATTTTCCAGGGTTACAAGTATAATAAAAAAATTTTTTTTAGGTGTAAACACAACATATATGGCTGCCATTTTGTTACCATAGAGAACTCACAACAATAATAATGTCTAGAGGACAATAAAACAAAGTGTCACTGGCTGGAAAGTAATAAATCTAAAACTGCGCATCAGACATCATTGTTACTCGGCCTCTAAGAGACCCACTTACATTAGGATATTATTTACAAACAAACAAGAAAAGAATTATTCCCCTTCAAGGTACACGGTGCGAGCTCCGCGCGTGTTCTCTAGTCAACATCGAAATTTGTGACGAATGCGAAAACGAATCCGTAAAAGTTTCAACGACAGAATTACAGATAACAAAACTATCATAACGTAACATTCAGCTGGCAGACAGTAAACGTATAATTCTCGAAGCGGAAAATCTTCGACCGTTCGAAACGACTCGAACGCTACATTACTTTTATAAAAAACATGTAAAATCATTTTCCTTCGGTTCTTTTTTTGTTCAATAACGTTCAAACCAACATTACAAATGCTCTGTAGGTATATGAAGATTTTTGAATTAGCTTTCGAGTCTATCCGGCCGTTCGAAGACAATTTAAATCGAAATGATATTAGAAATGAATCCTGAACAGAATTATTGTCATTAAAAAAATTTGACAATCACGTTAATGATATCATTGAATACTAAATATTAATACAACGGTGTGAAATATAAATTTACTCGGAGCGACTTACCGGCAGGCATACACTGAAAGATCCCCAGTACTGTTCTGGAATCACTATAACCACACAGTCACAACTCACAACACTGCCTGTTTGTTAGTCGAGCTAACACAAGAACACACTTCACTCTGTCAATAGACACCGGACACTTTTAATCGGGTGGCTGGTGCACCGCTTGGGGCAACTTAGCACTGTCCTTTGTGTCTTGTGTCTTCGCATCCCTCACCGTGTCTCTCTCCCTGTGCTTGTGGTCGGAGCTCCTGTGCTCTTTCCTATGGTCCTTGTCTCTCCTGTCTTTGTGGTGCGATCTGTGTCTCGAGGACGAGTGGCGCCTGTGATGGTCGTGGGACTTGTCAGTTTTATCTTTGTCCGACCTGCTCTCGGTCCGGTCCAATTTATCTGTCTTTTCTGATCTGTCTTTCTCGGACCTTTGCTCCGATGTTTTGTCCAATAGCTTCTGAAACTTCTCCGCGGATCGTTCCAATTTCTCCGCAGATTTACTGTCAATGTACACTTTGTCGGGCTTCTCTGGGGACTTGTCCGGCTTTTCTGGCGATCTGTCTGGCTTCTCTGTCGGTTTGTCACACTTTTCCGGCGTTCTAAAGCACTTATCTAAGAGAACATCTGATTTATCATTACTCTTATCCGCATTGTCCGGGGGCTTATCTGCTCTGTCCCCACTTTCTGGTAACTGGTCCATTTTATCCGCAGCCTTGTCAGACTTTTCCACAGCCACAATTTCCGTTCTGTCGCTCTTTGCCGACGGTCTGTCTGTCTTCTCCGTATATTTGACATCTGACTTATCAGACTTCTCCGTCGCAGTATCAATTTTCTCACACATGTCCGACTTGGCATCCGTTCTGTCCGGCCTGCTGTCAAGTTTGTCGGACTTGACGTCTGTTCTATTGACCTTAACATTTGTCTTGTCACACTTGACCTCTGTTTTGTCCGGTCTACTCTCGCTTCTGTCAACTTTCTCGCTGGACCTCACCTCTAGTTTCTCCGCCGGCCTATTCTCCTTGCTGTCCTGTCTCTCCAGTCTGTGCTCAGTCTTGTCCGAGGTCCGGTGTTTCTCGCTCTCCTTGTATCTGTGCGTGAAGCTCCTGTCTTTCTCCTGCTTCTCCTGTTTCTCGTGTTTCTTCTCTCGCTTGTCTTCCGTCTTCGTCTGCACCTCTATGCTCTTGCGGCCCTCGCCTATCTTCAAGGCGGGCTTCTCCTTGTATTTAGCGCTAAGCGCTCTCATCTCTATGACGCCGCTCTTGTGTTTCGTTGTCGATGACTTTTTTGGCTCTGAAACGAGACACTCATAATTATTATTCATGAAAAACTTCAGCCCGTACGAGGAATGGGGGAATTTCTGAATGTTAGAAACTATATCTCTCAGAGGCAGATACTTTACGTCCACAGTTTAATTAACAACAAATTAATTTACAAATTTACATTTACACTACATAATTCATTTCACGCACGATAGGGGCACTGTATACTTGTTGCCAGACGTTCGGGCTAGGATCACAGTCACAGGACGGACTCTTTGAGCGACAAATCGCAATGCTTTAAAATATTACTAGCTTTTGCCCGCGGCTTCGCGCGCATAAAATTATTAGTTACGACATCACATTAGAAATCTCAAAAATAACAGTATTTCTCCACTACATAATCGGTATTATTATACATGCAAACCTTCCTCTTGAATCGACCCCAGATAACATTAGATTCCTATCTCAGGCCGACCACAGATGCGCCTCTACTCCTGAGGACTAAGTTGAAATGCCTCGAAAAGTATGTCTCCCTTACCACACCCTTCAAACCAGAACACAGCAGCGCTTAACACTGCTGTTATAAG
>DWQT01004877.1:0-10804 GCA_018244895.1 Myscelus amystis hages
ATGTCCATGGGCGGCAGTAACCACTTACCATCAGGTGGACTGCATGCTCGTCTGCTACTTCCATATTATAAAAAAAAAGGCTTACCTAACGTGGCTTTGATTTCCTAACATTGAATAGGTTTCATTTCATTAAACTTTGGAAACTACGACATGCCCGAGAGCACGATTAAAATAGCATTAGCTGGAAGGTGTTTGAAAGGCTTCGACGTTTCCCAGGTACCGGACTAGCATATTATTCACGGCATCGGTTTTATTCTGTTTCGTAGAAGAAACGAAACAGAGCGTTCAAAAACGTATACAAGTGATATTTCATCCGAACCAATGGAATTACATTTCTTATCAACAAAATAAAGTAAATAGGGTATTGGAGATAGAATCGAACCCTTGCGACACAAACGAAACCCTTCACTAAATCACAGCGGTGCAACGTTTTACGAATACAGAAACGTGGCGGTTTCCGTGAAATATGAAACTAGATAAAAGTAGCCATCCCTCGATTAACTTCAAAAGAAATCGCCCGAGTTTAACATAATGCGATCCACTTAATCATTGGTCCTTTATCTACTGAAACGTACAGTAGGCTGAAAGATCTTAACCGCCTAGGACTCAACGCTGGCAAGGTAGGTTACATATCAACTTTACAAATTAGGAACACTAAAATTACATTAAGGCTATTATTACATTCATTTAACTAATAATGAGCTGAATCTGTTAAGATTATTACAACTGATAATATTATATGTCTAGCTAACTTAAGATACTTGTTGACAATGAAAAAACAATAATTACGCAAATAAATTAGGTACTTAAATATGAAAGTATCCATAATAGATGAAACTGTGTATTCTGATTTCTATTTATTATTACGAAATAAGAAAAACACAATTGAGGTACGATGTTTATAAACTACAATGATCATTCCATTCCTATTCGAACAGAAAACCGAATGGTGTTTTTTTGTGTTTGGTTCTCTAGCATTCGCGATAGACGGAATTGTAGAGGTGACAAGTATGCGTGCGAAATGTTTATATTATCTTCTTGTGTGTGTATTACTAAACATTTCATTACGAATGGCACCTACACGTGCATCAAAAAAGCTACTAACCCCCAAATTGCCATAATACATATTATTTGCTGACTCTCTGCAAGTAATATCATTACATTAAAACGTTCCGTTTCATTCCTTTTTTGGAAACGATACAACCACAATAACGCGGAAGCAGCAAATTATTATTTATGAACTATAAATATGCGATAGTATCTAAACCCGGCAGTTCACAGTCATAAAAATGCACACAATTTCAACGACTCATAAAACCGTCTGCAAACAAACAAGAGCGCGTTGTATGTTTTAAACGAATTTAGTATTTCATTCGTTTCTGGCATGTATCTGGTAAACTAGAACCGGGCCGTCACTGATGCAACGATAAGCACCGGTTCAATAGCCCCACATGCTATTGTGTATTGGATCATATAAGGGCGTGCATCACTTAATGTTAAAGGTATACTGTTAAATACGTCCAGCCTGGCGAGCTTAAAACTAATGATATTATAGGTAGCTTTATAAAAAAAATACGTGTAAAAGTTGAATAAACTCTGAAATTATTTAATATATTGGACATGAATACTAAACTCCATCTTAGAACGATAATATTGCGGCAATAAATATCTACACATACAAATCCACATCCACCCAAAACCCATTTAGAACTTCACTAATTTAAAGTGCCATAACCAAAGCAGTCATAAAACGATGATAATAAGGTTTTGTCGGCGCTCCCCGGCATCAGAGAGCATTGTGCTGCGAGAGGTGGCTCCTCAAATCTGCTTTGTGTAGACGATGGCTTAAAACCTCATTTAGCGGGCCTTACCGCCTCTGTCCCGTGTAAAGGACTTGTTGAACTATTATCTGATAAAACGAAGCGAGTCAGTGGATTTACCGTACAACACTAACTTCCTTAAAGCTAGAAAATGTATTTACCATGATATTATAAAAGCACTGACACCTAAGCAACCATGGAATGCAATGTGTTAAATCAGTTACATATGAAAAAAGACGGAATTTTTTTTATTTGCTTTTACACATACATACATTGCAAACCAAGTATTTTTTTAAACTAACAGAGCAAATAAACATATTTATCTTTTCAAAACGTTGTTATTATAATTTCGTAAGCGATGATCAAAATGGAACAAATATTTGACTCCCGATTAACCAATTAGGTGAATCGTTAATATGTTGTTTAGTCTTTATAATAAATAAAACGTTCACACCTTTATTAGTTAATGATTGCAAATGTAATAAGCATCATCAATTGAACCATGTAATTTAAATGTGATTGTTTCATCATTCATAATAAAAAAAATCATAGCACTGATTAATTTGCTTTTATCTAAATAGAAACCCATTTCTCGCTCACCGTTTAACGGTTCACTGATGCACAAGTGTCTAAATGAAACCCGAGAAAATTGTCGCGTAATTTAAATAACTTTGTCGAGTCCTCATTGTCTTCGGTTTGTGTTTCTGAGCGCAGACTGCGTTAAGAACTGTAGTGCATAAATCTTGGGTAATGTTATTCGTTTCACATAGAACATCACGTCCCTGCACTGAAACAGCTTTATCACAACCCAAAAGACTATAAATCTTGGATTTAATTTCGACATCGCTAACCCAATTGAATTCCGCAATTTTCCTCACTTCATTTTCGGACGGGTTATGATTTATAAGGAAAAATTCAGTTAATTAAAGTTCATTCGATTTCAAGCGCGACTTTTGTCTGGAAAGTTTTACCTGCGCAGCTTTCCAAACTAGTGCAATTGTTACGCATTTCTGATCGTCTACGCCAATTATCACGCGAAAAACATCGAGATCTTAATGCATTCGCTAGGAATTCGCTAGGAAGGAAACAATTTTTTTTTCAACCATTCTATTGTTCTGCCCTAAAGACGGGTCTCCACGGTCCAAATGCGGTTTGGTAAACTTCACTCATCTCAGAAAACATTGTATGAATATTTTGGGTTACTTGCAATGGTTTCCATCAATGGCATAGAAAGTTATATTTACATTGTAAGCTATATAACGAATGTAACTTTATAAATCAATTCGATTGAATCCAGACCCCCGAGTAAGACACTGAAAACAAAACTACTAAACTATGTATTACTAATTAAGAATGTAATGTCTACGTGCAGATGTGACCCTTTTAATGGCACTGCATCGTTATACGTATTTTGTCTCGTATCCTACATATTTTTGCAATAACTAATATTCATGTGAAAGGCTTTCTATTTTGAAATATGTCCACAGAAGTCTGAATGTTGTGAAGCAATTCACAACTCTAAATTATTCAGAACAAATATTTGAATGATAAACACAGGAATATGAACGTCAAAGGTAATACAAACAGTGGCTGAACTTAATTGGAAAGCAGACGCGTCGCCAGTATTTGCACAGTCTCAGACGACGTGGACATTGTGTGTATGGATCCTGTCCGGCCCAGGTCAAAGTGATACCGACTAATTTATAAAGTATAAATTAAATGACCGTAAAGTTGGTAAAATTGTTCAACCACTCACTTATACCTACTTTACTATTTTAATTTTATTAAAACATGTAAACAGACCACAAATACTTATTTTTGCAATATGTCAAAACAGGTATATTTATATTTTTATGTTAAAGGCTAATTGAGTGAAGTAACTTTATAATAACAGATGAAAGAGCGATGAAATCTTCGATTGGGGTTTTGAATTAATAGCTTTCAATGAAGATTTGACGTTTAAACGGATAACCAATCAAGCAGAAAGAGACGAGACGCCATAAACTTAATCAAGAGATTCCCGAAACCAAATTGGTTAATGGAGCTTATTGAAATCAACCGTCGTCTCGCTAATCAATAAACATAGCGTCGAAATCGAGATCGAGACACGTAAAACCGGGTGCCCTCTTAATACCCGAGGGGAAAGTTCAAAGACTTTCCAATAGCAGAACGAAACAACGGGAAAGGTTAAGGAGTGATGGTAAATTGACCTGCTTTATAGCAAGCGAAAAACGATTCTAGCGAGCAACTAATACCGAAATCGACTCCTTACTATTTTCACCTACACATGATAACTCATACAGATTTATTTTTGCACTAATATGTAAGGGTTTTGTTTCTGGAATAGTAATTACTCATAGCAGGGGTCCTAATTTGTTTTACAGCATATCGAGACGATAGCCGACGAGAGATAGCCGACATCTTTGAAATGGTGGAATTTATATCTATAACCCATGTATGTTGTTTCTTATAATAATACCTACATTTTTATTTACAGATTTTGTCGTTTCATTTACTACAAGAACCAAGTCTTTAGTCAACTATAATTGGCCATAGATATTTATCTTCCTTAGCCTTCGGTGATTACTAAACCAGAATTGGAATACGTAATACAATTACATCTACACCTTACAGCGTCGTAAATATTCATTAATTTTATTATTTGTCTTGCATTTATAATATTTATAATTATAATTACATAGCCTTGTGTCAGGCTGCTTATATTGTGCATGCAAATAATGTATCGCTTGTCGTTTAATAGCGAATGGAGTGACATTCAGTGACACGTTTCAGACATCGAAGTGCCTAGTGTGCGACATGAAGTGATTAGCGCTGAGGGCGTGCAATGAAGGCTGTTTCCAAGGCGGGATATATCTTTAAGAAAGATTAACGATCTTCAGGTAGAACGCTTGGGGTCGGGCTATAATTAAACGCAATGGATGGAGCTTCCCCAAAGATTTAGAAGGGCAGGCGTCTCGCTGAGTTATGATTTCACGCGAGACTATGTGATTGGCACCCTGTAATAAAACCGGTGGATCGACTTTCTGAACTGAGTTTCTGTCGTTTTATTACTATCGAGATTTGATGAATACCAGATGGTAGATACTTGAATTACGAGTATCTACTGATTAATTATAAAGCACAGTTTTAATCATACTTACCTGTATACAAGCGTTAAGCAAGTCAATTGTGTTGGTAAATAAAGATACTTTAAGCCATGTCACCCCAAAAACCCTAGAACATACGGTTATAATATATGTACATATGTATATTCAGCAAGTCACAATTTTTGAATACACGAGAACTTAACCTTAAAATTGTAGTTAACTTATACAGTGTAGTTAACTTATAAAGTCTACACAATTTAGACATGTTTAGTGGAAGACTTAATTGCGTCATTCTTCAGCATAATAATGGAGAAAATGTAAACTTTGCGGGATCCGTGGTAACAAGGAGGCTGTGGATATTAGGAGCCCCGGGAGATCACATTTCTTCCCTGCTCCACGGAGCGTAACCACGGTGTCACATATTTTACTCGCCTCGCTCGACTCTAGCAAAAACGATCGTCTAGTGGTTATTAAAAGCTTAACATATAACGACACACTTTTGGCCCTTTTCTTCTTGAGAACGGCCTGTCTTACCCTTACTTGTTACCCCCGAAATTCACGAGTAATTTTTTGCCTGTAAATAAATGTACGTTTTTATACACCTATGTGAACTGTATGATATTTAATATACCTGGTACATATCAAAGGGAAATTGATACTAATAAATGTTCCAACTCCACAACTCCACAAACGAGTATCTGACTCCAAATTAGGCAATTCAATGTAATAAATATATATCACTTCCTTTGTATTGTTGGTTCTTATCAGAATTACTGTAAATAAGTAGGGCAATCCCGTATTCTGGCTTTTTGTACTTAATACCAATGATCAGCATCTACAGTTTCTGTACATACTATTAAACTGGAACAAAACTGCAACTTGTGAAAGACAACTAAACGCATTGAGCATTGAGCTCTTATTTCCCCTTTAAACTTTACAACCAATAGCAAATCAAAAGTCCCGCGATAAAATTCGCTACGGGCTCAGCGCTAGCTTCACCCGGCACGGCGTTCAACTAAACTGAAAATTGAAATATAAATTGGCGTGTCCACATACAACATTTAATTTAAGCTTAAACGATATTTACTCGCATTATGTATATTCCAAATTCATTAGAAATGCAAGTACTTAATCACATCGGTCAAACCACAAATCGCCGAGCTGTCCGCACTCATCCGGCCCGGTCCAGTCAGCCGCCGCTCTGATACGTCCATTAGGATATTGGCGCCATTGTGCGGCCGAGTGTATTCCGTACTCGCCGACAGATAGGCATTGTTTGTGATCGATAATTGCATTGACGGACGCTTGTGGGGCAAATTTAATGCGATTAATTCTATTCTAAACCAATAGCAAGCCGATTGCAAATATTTTAATTGACATTTAATTAATTAATTTCAATTTGCCGTTAAACGATTGAAAGTAATCAAAGAAGACGATTAATAATATAATTAATACTAATACTTATATGTACATATAATGTGTATGGACGGTAGTGAAAATTCCGACGTAGAAATATTGAATAAAAAATGACATCAACTACGCAGCTGTGTAATTTTACCAACCAAGAAAAACGTAGGACCGATGAAAGCGATACTTTGCTTTAATGTGATTTTCACGACTATTAATGACGGTTATTATTTTTGAACGCATGAAAAAATTCGATTTCAATGTGATTTTCTTTTGTGTTTTAAGGCATTTGGATTTATTACACCACATTACAGTTAATAACATGATCATAAGAATATTAGTCACGTTAGTGACTAATATTAGTCGCATTACATTAGTAATGAATGGTGACCGCGTATCGCTGGACCGGGCGGGAACCGATAGCGGCGGCTCACCAATACCTCAATTAGACTGTGACGTCACAGTTCACAGACGAGTGGCGGTCGGGCTTCACGTCGACGGACATTGTTTGTGCTGAGTAATTGCATTGGCTGCGGTTGGATGAGAAGATTGACAGATTATTCTGGGAACAATATTCGTTTGTACTGGATCTTTTTTTATAATACTTACATACATTGCTACATACAGTGGCCAAGCTTTTCATTCCATCTGCTTTACGTAGCGTTGATTTGCATACTTATCTTTTTGCGTTCAACGGATACAAAATTATTATTAACTCGTCTAAAATCAAACAACGGTGTGTATTCATTAAGATCTAGTTTATTTAGTATGTTATAAAGAAACGATATTACGAATGTCTCGTTTCATTTAAAACGTGCTTAAAACATTATTGGATCGCAATTCTGAACAAGACTTTAAGTTGCGTTTTGTGTTAAGTAATTTGCGCTAACATATACATTGTATTGCTTCGTGAAATCGTATACGTTAGAAACAAAAGATAAAAGCCGCTTGTTTACGCTCGCGCTTGACGGGAAATTATTTCACCCGCTCAAATTACAAAACGACGCTCCAATTAGGTGGGTGTTTGTGGCCGGCGGTGGCCCGACGGCGGCAATTAGCATCAACGCTATACACATGTAGATATCTTTTAGTGCTCTTTCAAGGAATGCAGAGAAAAATCGAAAGTCCTTTTATGGTCGCACTGCAACCAGACGAACCCTACGATTAATAATCAATGCAATGACTAAGTGAAGAAATAAAACTAAGTTCGTCTATTTATTATTGAATATTTCAGACAAACTGTATCCAGTTTTTCATGTTATTGATTACATAAACGTTGTAATAAACTTACCCATAAATTCAACTTATTCAAACAGAAATTGACTGGTTTCGATTGTTTATACATATATAAATACCACACTATTTATTGCAACATAATCTGCACCAAATCTGTTCTGTAGTAGGTTTTCAACATTCATATGAGACCTACATATACAGGAAATACAATTCTATGAAAATTTATAGAGAAACAGGAGAAATACATCGTTCTTCACGTGTGCATTATGAAGAATTAAATGTTAGTTAGTGTAGCAACAGTTATGAATATAAATGGCGAGCAAACGGCTATTAGCGGCAGACCTGCAAAGCCTGACAGCTTACAAGACAAGAAAAAGTACACTTCGGTTCAGCTTTGCGTATGAACAATTGTATTATGGAAATGAAATTCTTAAATAGATCGCTGATTAAAACGCTTTTGAATATCGATTGGTTATTCAATACGACGGACTGAGATGGACGGAGAACAGAATAAATTAGTCAAACAATGTCGCTTCCAAAACAACGAAAAGCACTATATTCTAATAAAAAATCACTTTTGCAACTATGAACACATTTAGCGAAGTAGAATGGAACTTTAGTATTTTGCGGGAATATCTTTATTCTATTCTGTGTATTTCAGTCACATTGAAAAGCAAACTCATTTAAATTTCGAAGAGCTTTAGAGTGCATTTGAATGCGTTCAAGTAGAATTGTAATTTATTTACAGATTTTAAAGGATGCAGGCAACAAAGTGGATTGTGTTGACGTAGGTATTTTAAGAAAATTGCAAGGTTATATAGAAATAGACAAAATGTACCATACAAAGTATGCACGGAGTATGCGAAACGCTGTTACTCGGTATTTGCTATTGGTGACACTTAAGTTATGTTTGAATGTAAGGATTATTCCCCTAAGCTTAGAAACAAGAAACCGTGTGTCGTGACCTCGGGACTATCTGGTACTTACGCATAATGTCCTCGTAAACCTCTGGCGCATCCGGCCCGCGGTACATTTACATACAGACAGCGGTCTGAATGTTTTTACACGTAGCTACGTCTGAAGGTATACAGTATGTTCGCCGCCGTTCCGAGCACCTTCACTTTGTCGGTCACTGCGAAATTAATTTGCTTTGCAACATTTGAATGAGACACACGGATGAAAATATACTACCTACGAATGTATGTAGCAAATGTATGACAGTGGGAATACATGAAATGTAAAATCAAAATGGTATTTTCTTTAAATCATAAAAATGGTGTTCAGTGTGAACTTCATCTTATTTTATCCGCGATCACGTTCGGGTGTAATATTAACTTTCATTTCATCCGTGTTTACGATATAAGAGTATTCTGAATATCAAAACAACCACTTTTATTCAATTGTCTTCGCTTTTCGAAATCCCGCGGCATCGACAAATTAAACGACCATTCAAACCCGGCAATTTTCAAAGTCGCAATTCCGTAACACCTCATGATTTATACTCCGATGATATTTTATTAAGCCCATAAAACATCTCTTACTGGTTTCCCGAAGAAACCCCTTTTATGCTGAGAGCGATATATTCAAAGGCTATGCCAAAATTGGCTGACGTAAAATATGTATACCATTTTTTTACCCCGCACAATGTTGGTAACAATCACTTCCGCTTCTGGGAAATTTTACGCATAAGTACGAGGTGTACCTATAAATAACAAGTAAGTTACAATATTCATTATTTTCGAAGGTTTGACTTTCTAATAAAGCTTTTTGTGTGTTTACTTGTACGTTTCAAAATACGTACATACATATATGGGCTTCGTAGGTAAAAAAATTAAGAAAGGGGATTTACCAACACATGTTGTTATTAGAGATAGCAAGATATCTGTCAGCACATATATACATAATGCAATGATCGCGAAAAATTCAGACTCAAAACTAGATGATGATGCCAATGTCGCTTATTACAGTCAGTTGCAAATAAATTAGATCAAAAAATACACGCGTCTTTTCTTTTTCTTTTTTTCTGGCACGCGGGCTTGCATCCGCGTATCTTGTATACGGAGACTGCATATGTATGAATAAATGAATATATATATTTTTATTTCGAATTAAATTAAATGTTAACCTCGTATTAATGTTTTTCTCACTCAAAAATAATTTATAAAAACAAATCCGACAAATGTGGCTAAGTACCCTCATCGCACCCTTACAAATTGCTGCTTAAAACTTCCCCAAAATAATGTATCAAAGTTACCAACTTACTGCCAACTTTGGTGACAAATTGGACAAATTTATAATTTGTGTAGGCTGCGCGACCACGGAAAGAATTGGGACATGTTTACACTACGGCGAGATCAGTCAGCGCACTTTAAAACCAACTGTGCACAAAGCTCTTGAAAATCAGGACTAGAATTAAGTTTGGCTTGTCAACTGCTGGTTTAGGACTTTGGCTTGTCAATTGATGTGCAGTGACTTGTTCTATAAGTTTTGAGACATGAATTCGGTCAGTAGGTACGGGATATATAAAATGATACAGTAAATATTTAATGAAACCTTATAATATGCAGTTACGATTAAGAGTAATGTCCGTTGGCAAAATATCAATACATCGTTTACAAAATGATTGATAACATTAATGATAATTTTAAATTTCAATAAAACTTAATGTTAAGTGTGTAGAATGATAACATATTCGCTTTATAACGAAGCGGATTCGCATAATAATGACTTTTAATTTTTGTCGCCTCCGTGGATTTAAGACACAGTTTTTGTCCTTATTCTTTCTATCCAGTAATGAGAGGGTGAGAAAACTTGTGTTATGAAGTTTTGTGTATTGCCAAAATACATTTTTGCAACCTCCTTGCAAGAAAGTGTCTGGCTCCGACGGCGCCTGGCCGACGCCGGCGGCGTTTTGCCCAAATCTAGACGACTAACATGCTGCTTCGCGGTAACGCCAAGTCACAAATTAAAAACAAGATAACATGCCAAATATAACTATATATTTACGTTCACGTAAATAATACTCAATATTTGAAAACGTGGACTTATTGCAACATTCAAATATCAAATCCTATTTATATATTACTAGCTGACCCAGCAACCGTTGCTTTGCTATATAAATGATTTTGCCGTTGTGGCAATATTTTTTATTGCTGCTCCTCTCCTATTCATCTTAACGTGGTGTTATGTAGCCTATAGCCTTCCTCGATAAATGAGCTATCTAACACTGAAAGT
>DWQT01004878.1:0-10803 GCA_018244895.1 Myscelus amystis hages
CGTGTTCACACAGAGACATTCGATGTATACACTGAGTGTACGGTGTATAGTGTCGTAGTCTGAACCGGCCTTAAGGACGTTTATAGCCTTTTTTTATTTACTACTCAAATATCACTATATGTTTGTAAGTACGTTCGGTATTCTTATGACTTTGTTGTGAAGTTATCTTATTATTATTCAATATATAACGGGGATCTTTGACATAATATCTGATAAGTTGAGTGATCGGTGGAACTTTGAACATTAACTTACAATAAGAGTAATAGAAGTCAAATGTACGTAATCCTAAATGTTGAATCGTTTTATCTTTGCCTAATATAAAACACGATGGTAAATTCAATGAATGTTCGATAAATGTTTTCTCGTACTATGGCAGGAACGTTAGGTTGTTTACAATTTTAAATTGCGGACACTAAAGTAGGTACTTATCCTTTTTTTTATAATGGATTAATACAGTAATTTTCAATACATATTTCAATAAAACGACATCGCAGCAAGTAATACTTACCTACTACCTAATCGTTCGTTCATTCGATTCTAAGATTTGAAAGTTGAATTTAGAAATATCGAATGTAAGTGGATACCTATTTACTGTGCTAAAAAAAGACTGTAGGCATTACGCACTTAATTTGCAGTAATTGCAATTTAGCCGCCGAAGTGCCACCGAGGTGATTGTCGTGTGCATTGAAACTTAAGTAGAGACAATTTGCGATTTGCAAGTACGCATTGCAACAGCGCGAACACTTTCATGAAACTCGAATAGTCAGTACGCGTTCGTAGGTACCTACTTCGTTGTGCATACAATTGTTACATTTTCCATCATCGCGATGCATTTCAATTTCAAATAACGAATAAAAAGCCGTGAAACAACACTCAACAATGATATTGTGATTATGTTCTCGTTTATTTTGTGTACAAGAAAAACAATTACAGCGGCTAGGCTAACTGATGCTAGTTATGTTGCTGTTATGAAATCGGTATAAATTATGTTTGTGACGCGAACGCGCAATTCGTACGATTGTGATGTTTATTTCACGTGTAATAAGCGTTAAATTAGCGTGCGTCAGATTAGATTTCGGGCGGCCCGTTGAAATTCGCGCGCAAAACATCGCGGTACTCGTGCAATTTACGTTCCGCCGACAAACATCCTGCGCGCATTTGTGTTTCTATAAATAAACAAAATCGACGCTTACCTGCCCGTGTATCAATGTTTACCGTAACACAATTAAAATGGTAAATCTGTATTCGCATGTAAATTGTTCGGACCTTGTTCTTGTTTCTCGGTCTATTAAATCTCAATCTGTACTGTCAATGTTACCGGCATTCCTTTGTATGTAAACTTGTAACCTATAGATGAGATGAACCGTCAGCACACTGAACCACTTAACGGGACACCTGTTACTTAAATATAGCCTTGTCCGGCATTTAGGCGTAATACTGACTGCAGCGTATAGGTAAGCTAATTGCGGTACTAAATAGTTTGTCTTCAATGCTAGGGGATTCTGATTGGAAGTAATGTTGACTATGAAACGTAGACATCGATTCGTCTATTGTTTTCGTCTCAATTGTCCCATTTACAAATCGTAATCTAGTTATATACACATTTGCATGGTTTTCTCTCAGAAGTAAAACTCATAATCACCACTAATAAAGTTCATAGAATATCTGATTTAAAAAAAACTGAAAACCTATTAAGAAATAAATCGTGATACGATACAATGATCATGTTTAAATGTTACTTACTTTTTACTTGGTTTTTTGTACGATTTCCTCGTGAATGGCAACAGGGTTTTGTTATATTTTTATTATCTGTTTAACTGGAATGTACGTGCGTTAAAGTGCAGTTTATTTGAGCCGCTGCATATACTATCGGCGTTATCGGATTTCGAGGTATTGGAACAACACACCACTATCGCGAAGATAAACCACTTCAGTCTAGTCGGTGTGTGGGCGTTGGATGCGCTAATACAAAAATGTTATTCTCAACGGGCGCCAAGCAACAGCGGCTTTCCATTCACAAGAAAAGTTTCGCAAATACTAGATATATTTATTTTCTTTACAAACGAAAATGTCGTGCACGAAATGTGTATTTCAACTTCGCCAAATCCGCGAACTGGCAACGAAACACAAGAGCCTCCTGTTCCTATACATCGAAATGAAGAAAGAAAAATGGTCGCATACAAATTCGTATTTATTATACGCGTTGGTATGCAATCTTTTAGGTATTCAACATTGAAGAATGGCACTCGCCGCATATAAACACGATTATTCAAAGCCTACAATAGAAAGCATTCCGTGAGCGTTAATGGGTTTGCTCTTATTATTTCGTAAGTGTACTGGCGAAGTGGAGCTTTAGTAGCTATTAGGATGAAATGTGTGATTTACTTGATGGACTCTGACTATCCTCAATTTTTTGTACTCAATTTATCGTCCAACCTTTTAATATGCTAGTTTTATAATTTGTTATCGTGTTTCGGATTGGATTCTCCATACGAAGACATACTGTGTCACTTGCACATTTATTATTTATATTGATCTGGAAGTTTAAATTCTCAGAAATGCATTTGGTTCTATGTTTATTCTTTTATAATGTGAAGAGAGTAATTTACGATCAGCCAGTAGTCACCTCACCAGACGAACAAATCTATTAGAGTTGGAATCCATAGTTATAAATGCCTAAATAAGTGGATGATGCAATGCTAAATTCAATTGTAACTAACAGGTTGGTTGGTTGAATCGATGATTTTCTTTAATTTGGATAATCGTTATAGAACCACATAACAAAGTGTTACGAAAGTTCAGACGGTTGATTATAGATCAAAGTTCCGGATAAACATTTGATTAGTATTAATCACGCCATCATGTCTGGCGCCGCTGACAAAGGTCGCCGGTTCGCTGGTCCACGGAGCTCGGCTCGCGTGTCGCTCTCGAGGTGAACCGCTCCCCGCGATACCTATTTCAGACCACAATGGCCACAATTTCTAACACAACAAACAGCTGCCGCAGTCGAACGATCGATATCTTAACGCCGCTATGTACACATTTTTTCCCCATTGTCATTGAAATTCAGTTTCAACGCCTTTCAATTGTTGTTTGAAAACTTTGAGAACGTTTCTCGACGCGTTTTTGAGGTTCCAACGACCTGTGTTATTTCTTTTGTATGATATCAATTTGTGTCACTTATGATTGTCAAAAATGTTAAACTTTAGAAACGGTTGTAATGATGACGTCGAAGCCGACTTCAAAGAGCCTGTGGAAATCCCTACGGTCTGCCTACCCCCACGAGATGTAGGTGTAACTGTATAGATAGGTAAATGATCGTTGATATATGTATACATGTCGAGGATAAAATGAAATGCCGGTACGTAATAAGCTACAGATGAAAAAGCGAATGCGGCCATTGACTTAAGATTATTCCAATCCTGTCGCAATTATAATATTCACCCGGCAACTAATTAGATATGGCTGCCCAAAGAGGCATGAATTCCCTGTCACCGGTCGCGACAAGTAAGGATGCGGTTCATTAGTCGCTGGCTAGGTTTCCGTTTTAACCAGTTTATTAAGTAGGATGAGAGCCTAATGCATACATATACAGTACGACGGGCTGAGGTAATGTTGCAATCTAATGCATTTCAATAATATTATGGCAACTTTCATGCTTCGAGGCCTGTCTCGAACAAGATGGGTGCTTCCTGAATTTGCTACTTAAAATAACTAGACGGTTCATTTACTTGTGACGTTGCTATTATGGCAGTTCTTTCGTCTACAATCTACATACAAGTTTCTTTGACAAAAAAGTTGACTGATTTGAGATCGTAGAAGAAGAACAGGTTCTCGACAAAGATTTCGTAGCAGTCACATCTCACACGCGCTCGGGTAAACCTATCAATCACGACGGTCACACAATGGTTTCCACACGGCTCACAAAGTGTAAGGCACTTAAGCTTCTATACGTTCTGTGATTCATCAACTAAGCGTTCTTCAGGAAGCACATATGTAGAAAGAATAAACCTGTAGACACGGTCACTTGTCGTATTGAAACGTCCATTTGTGTTCGAGATTAGCTTCAATTTAGCCCTCATGTACCGCCTGTGGCCGGCGCGTAACGTGGATGTCTCACTGTAGCACGCCGTATACGATCCTTACGTCGCGTTCAAGGATAAATATTGGTTTTCCTGTTCGAGCGGTTCGCGCGACTCGTTCTCTTAGATCGCGAACAGCCAATTAGATAGAAAGAAATGTTATGTTTAGTTGCACGCGCTCATATTGCGAGGCTCGAGACCAATGGACTGCGAAATTAGCGGGCTACGGACGGAGGAGGTGAAAGATCCTCATTTTTTTCCCCGGGCACCTTCGTTCGGTATTATGATGCGAACAATTTCGGCCGTTTCTCGTTCATGCCCAATTATAGTGGCATCGGTAGTTTTATCCGATGAGTGAAAGTATATAATTATATCGCGATAATGACGGGAATTGACGCTCGCGTTCAATACGACACGTTCGTGTATGTTTTTCGAAATTTTGTGCACGTGGTGACGAGCTTCCGCCGTTTTGGTAAATTGTCTTGTTGGTTTTCGTTGCGACGGTGAAGTCTTGATAGGAAACCGAGTGTCGAAGTATTCATTACTGGATTTGGCGTGACGCGAGGAGATGTAGAACTGGTTTGATGGTCGGCTGGGTCGCCGCTGAGTCTCACGTACCTGGACAAAAAGCGCGCGGAGCAGGGTGGACCCGTTTCGGACAATACCCGGGCTGTCACACGGATGCCGATGCGTTTAACGTCTCATAGCCTTCCGATGAAAGCGCATTCCTCGTTCCATGTGGCCAACGGCAATGCCTATTTCGTAAACGATTCCAGCTAAATATATTAATTGTTTCTTGGGTTTTTTTTATTGTATTGTTTTTATAGTAGCATCTTTACTCCTTTTTAATTCCATTCATACAATGACATCTTAAGGGAAAAGTACTAATTTTGTATTTCTAAATCATAATCGGAATATTTTTTCCCGACTTTATTTCGAAACTTTTGGAATTGTAAAAATTTATTGTGCGTTAAAATTTAAAATTATATTTCTCGTTCGCGTTCAAAACGTAGACACGCTGTCACTCCAAAAGGACAAATTCATTAATGTCCCAAATCCGGCTTAAGAAATCAAATCATGACTCGGCTGTGATGCCAATTATGGATTTTGTATTAATTTCATGAATTATCGATTCGACAAAATCGATTTGAATATAAATTTACTTGTATCTCAGTGTTTTCCATTCAATATATACAGCAGTTGTTGTCGAGAAGTGCTACGGCAAAAATCGATTTGTTGTGCAAAATATTTTCTTGTATCTCCAATGTGGGCGCGCAATGGTCAGTAAAAGACATAAGATATTCATATAGCTTCCAAAAGAGGAGTCGATTACGTTTAACGATTTAGAACAATGCCTTATTGAGAATATATATCTACGTGTGGGCGTTGTGTGATAGTGTATTGAATAATAAATATGAGTTATTAATCTTAACCACTTTTAGATGTTAATACAGGTACAGTAGGAGCGAACAGCGTAAAATTAACTCGTATGGTTCTGTGTTTGAGTAAAGTTGAATATACCGCTGTCAATTTAACATTATCTACTTAATTATACACATGTGATTGCGTGCGATATTGACATACGAGGTGAGTTGTCACGTGTCCTTATTATCGGACTAAAAGCCATGCTGTAAAGTGTTCATATTTTTTTTCTTACGTCTTTTATAGGTAGCCTCCGCAAAGCCAATCAATGACAACTCTAAAATATTTGACGTTCGTTAAGAGTATGGAATATACCTTGTGATGAATGCAGCGATTTGAATTAAATTTGAATTTGCGAAGTTATAATTTTATGATACACTCACGTCGTACACTTGCCTAGTTTTATAAGCGAGAGCGATAAAAGCACGCGTTTCTCATAAATATTCTTATGGAACTCTATTCTGAGACGAAATGGGCGGGAGCTTAAATTTTAGCACTAGGTCCGTATGCGGCGTAGGTCGACGACCCTTAATTACCCCGCTGTGCACCGCTACGGCGCAATGCTCCAGTAAAATTCAACATAACAATCCTTTATTAGGACCCGGCTCAAGTTTGTTCCGTCCATCCAGATATATCGGTACTATGAATATCATAATTGAATACCTCCGTTTTTATTATGTTTGATTAGGAAGTTTTTTGTTCGACGAATAACATGCGGGACAATCACCGACATAAACCAACAGTCGCAAATCGAACAGCTTCGAAAGCTCGTTTAAATACCACTAACTAGCGCGTCTGGTTCGCGTGTTCGTGCATTTTTTTCGCCGGCGTCGCTACGTAAAAAAGTTCGCGCCGCATTGCATTACATTACAGCTCCGAGCGGGCGACGGGTCGAGAAGCTGTTTGCAACGGTACACCGCGCGTTACGACACACGGCGGATGAGCCGCGAAACGAAGCCAGCTAATGCGATCCCTATCGAGTGACCGCGCTGAATCACTCCGCGACTCTGCGAAACCTTTTGTGGGTGGGGAGAGTTTTTGTAAAACGATTCGACTGAATTGGTGGCGTCGATGGAAACGATTCGATATTGTTATTGACCAATGAATCACGCTTCCGCGAACTAACAAAATCGATTTCGCAACTTATACCTCGAGTGCTTTTTGTCGGCGATTTCGATTTTTTGCGACGTTATCACTGGAAGCCATACACAAAACACCATCCGACATAATAGTATAACATCGTCGCTTTAAATAATAGTAATAATAATTGATACAATTCAATGTGGGATGGCGTTTGATTCCAAATTAAATAATTAAACGCCTGTCTTATGGTAACCTGACAGATAGCTGATAAACATTTTATTTTATTTTTGACACAAACACAATGTGCTCATCGCACGAATATATGTCCTGGTGGGGAATCGAACCAACGATCTCCGCTTTACCATTCAGGGTCTCTAACCGTTCAACGACGAAGCGAGTCAGTAATTCTATTCATCTTACAGTGGCGACGTTGTAATATTGTTATTGGCCGCTGCTAATATCCGTGTCAATAAATAAGCTCGCGCACCATTTATCGAGCGGCTCTATTGTCGGGGCAACGTGTAAATAATGAACGTCCTGTTCGTACGTTGCTTTGTAACGAGGAAGTCGTGTGGAGTAATTGGGTGGACCAGGAAATTGTATCTCAACGACCAATCGATCATTACAAGTCGGACCGCCGCGCGCCGGCACCGCTCGAAACTGCATAACGCATCGTACTATCGGTGCAACGTGAAATATGGTCGAGAAAACGCCTGTTTCAATTTGATTTGTATTTATTGTGACACTAGAATAATGTTAAAATTAGTTATTTAAAATTTATTATTAGTTGATACAAAATTATTCGCGTTGTGTTAGTTCGTGGTAGAACCCTCTATGGTTCGACTCCGGCAGCACCACCGCCACACCTATTTCTGCCTTATAACAGCAGTGTCAAGCGCAGCTGTGTTCTGGTTTGAAGGGTGTGCTAAGGGAGACATACTTTTTCGAGGCATTCCAGCTCAGTCCTCAGGGGTGGAGGCGCATCTGTGGTCGACCTTAGATAGGAATCTGATCTTATCTGGGGTTGATTGCAAATGTCCATGGGCGGCAGTAGCCACTTACCATCAGGTACCTACTTCTACTTCCTTATTATAAAAACAAGTGTCCTTTCGTTAAAAAAATTATTAAAAGGAGGGCTTCTTGAAATAAATGCCATTTTGGCTATAACAAACTGTTCTATAGGTAAAGCGTATTTCTGAGAAGACGTTATTTGTGATCGAGGCGAGTGAGTCGAGCGAATCTGATTTCCATAAGCTTTGTGAATGAATAAGAGCTTAATGTGCGCCTAATGCTTCGTTACGTCTCGGATTTCACCGAATCAATTGCTTAATGCGATTTAATGTTGTGTGTTTATCTTACAATTTGCGAGATTATTTACATAGGTAGGTACTGTAAAAATAGTTTGTAGATAACCAACAAATATTTCGTACTGTATGATTTAAAAAACGACTTTGCACTGTGACAGTTTTATTAATGAGAGGCTTTAAAACGAGATATCTGTAATTATGTCTTAAAAGACTTACTCTACGTTTATCTTACAATGTATTTCTTCATTGATTCCTTCTACAGAAAATGAAATTAGAATCACTAAATCATCCCACACTAGTACGTGTGTAAACCCATGGGGAATCGTCGTAACTCATGTTACGTTGTCAATTAACAACAGCGATAAATTAACATAAGAAGCTTACGTTCAATGACCTTGCAGCACTAATGCCTCTTATAAATTAGTCCTATTTTAGACCCGGCCGTTATCGTATGTCCCACGCATACATAAAATGTCGACGATAAGTTTCAAGTTGTTTGCACAACACCCTCAGGCGACGAGGGTCACAATTGTTGGCCCTTATGTAAATAAGTGAGCTGCTTGTCTTACTGATGAACGAAAGCGGAAACTGTGGTGCGCTGTGTGAAAGATGAAATATAAAGTTATTATTATCAACAATATAGGAAAGCATCAGATCGTTTGTGTTATTAAAATGGTTCTATAAACAAGTATGGGTAGCTCAAGCCTAGTCAGTGATTATATGATGTCAAGATTTCATTTGTAAATCGCTGTATGGGTTTCACTTAATTGTTCGTCATCAATAAGATAAATATATTTTCTGATCGTTATATAGGCTGGTTATGAAACGATAGTGACACGTATCTGTAGCTTATCTTCGACAGTTCAACAGTTTCCTTAATGCGAGCGAGGGAAGTCATTCTGACAAACTGGAGTTGGCATACATTTGGCATAAGGATTGAGAAGTTAATGCAGCCATTTGGTCTTGTAATGAAGATGACACCCGTGAGTTATGTTAAATATAACATATAAGTTATATAAAATCTGATTTGAAGACGTATCCATATATGGGATATTTTACAGAAACTGTTCTCGACAGTTTGTTATCAATGCATTTTGTACGAATGATTTCTTTGGCTCTTTTATGCAATTCCAGACTATTGCCTTAATTATAATATTTACAAGTTTGACTTGTATTTTATGTAGGTTTTTATAAACTGCAACAAGCAATATAAAAAGGTAGCGATATAAACAACACTTATGTGACAAAACATATGCAAGCGTATTAAGACACGAGGCGTCGAAGTTAGTTGTCGAGCATCTCAAGGTATGAGCGATCTTAGGTAGAACTAAACTTTATACGTACCGGAGGATACAGGGCAATGACCTCTGAACATATGGCCACCTGCATCCCTTTGGCGCTGTGTGGAACAAAAAATTGTCGGTAATAAAATTGTAACGCCACAACACAAGATCGTGTAGCTATTTATATCCCTCATAATTATACCCAAAAGTAAATGAACAGTGAGCTACGTTGAAAATCCTCATGTTAAATGGGATTACGGTTATGGGGAAAGTATGCAAATGCCGAACACACAATGACTAAAATAATCTGAAACATTTGTTTGTCTCGAGCAAGAAGCGTGTTGATGTTGACATTGTTTTAATTATAAAGCGGAAACATTTCCTTTTGGAATACTCGGTAGTACTGTGTGATTTAACTATTGGGGAAATAGAATGACACATTATGTAGAAAGCTGAGATTTCGTTTTGATATAGAGATTGCCGTGTATATATTATGTATTGGATTTCGTATGAGAACATGTGAGATGATCAATCGTTGCCAATCGTTCATTTGATCGAATCAATGATTATTTGAGATAAGACTAAAAAGTATATTAGCACGCAACAAATGAGCATCATCAACAACATGAACCACAAATAAAAGAAATATTCATAATGATAGACCAACAACACATGTACATTTGCTCAACTTTACGGGGCAGCCATTTCATTAGCATCGTGACTGATTTCAGTTGGTAACCGTTAACAGAATATCACTCCTACTACAACGACTACTACTCCTACTACAAAAATATATATTTCGTTAAACAAACGTAACCAAGGTACCCAATTTATTAACCGCTACGACTTTAAATGTCCATTTAAACATTTGGAGTAACAATGCAACAGTGCTCTGTATTTAAAATCCACATATTCCTATCGAACATGTACACTGTCATAAAAAATGTAGGTGTACATACATTAAAAACATCGATCAACGACACTAAAGCCCGTAATGTGTACCTACACAATTAACGTACGTCTGACTTCTAAGGAATTGAGATTATCAGATCCGATTGGGACTTCCCCGAATTAATTTTCTGTAGCCATTGTTCAGTGAAGCGGTTTTGAAAGTACCGACTATGTAATTGGGACTACCGAGCTTGCTACGGTGACTGGTTCCTTATAGAAAAACCAGCCTGGGCTCTCCTCGTCAAATTTTTATATCTATTATTATTATAACTATCTGTATTATGTCACCGAATATAATAACTAACAATGTTATATGTATAATGACACAGGGTCAAGGCTTTGTACATCCAATATGTATAAAATTAATGCTACGGTTGTTGCTAAAACTTTCAGTGTAATGTAACAATGAAAGCGGACTTTATGCTTAAGGGAATCAACTTTCAGGCAGTTATGGAAAGGCAACGACGGTCACAAAAAAAGAAATTAATACAACCTTGAAAATCATAAATATCTGTGATTAAATACTGATTATAGCTTTGTTTAATGTTTTGCTCAACCCTAAACCAAACTCCCTAATGGTACGTTCAGACTACGACAGAAATTCTGACATAAATGTCAGACATTAATGTCTGTACTATTTACACTTATACGGAATTTTCCACATAAAACTCATTT
>DWQT01004879.1:0-10802 GCA_018244895.1 Myscelus amystis hages
TTTTATGTGGAAAATTCCGTATAAGTGTAAAAAGTACAGACATTAATGTCTGACACTTATGTCACAATTTCTGTCGTCGTCTGAACGTACCACTACAATTTAGAAAGAATAAATGTAAGAAAGTGTGAAATAGTTTCTATAAATACAGCGATATAAAAGAACGATCAATATAACTTGGCAAATGTAAATGAAAATGTATGCAAAAAAAAAATTGATTAAAAGGCTTTCTTTGTTAAGAAATATTTGTTTAAGGTTTATCAGCATTTCCGAAACGAAACAGTCCTAGACTGAGTCAGTCTGTAGTAAAAAAAACAGTACGTAAAATATGTGTAGTACAAAAAAATCAGTAAGTAAATATATTAGCCTGGTTTTCTTACTCTCTCTATGTATGTATTGTTTTTTGGTTGAATTTTTTTTTGGATATCGTTCCGTTGTCAAAAACCTAGTAGACTTACACGAATCCACTTCCTGATAGCATTGAAGGTTAGTATTTACGTTGGAAACCGAAATTTGAATTTCAAATACGTATACACACTTTTGTTTTATCAAATAACTACATACTAGTGATGGCCTGAATTGAAGTAATATCAAGCACCGAGTATGTACTGCACTCGATTTGTTATTAATCGATCCATATTCGGCCTCGGTTGGGATTTAAATAGATTTCTAGTGCGAAAATGTGTACAAACTTATTTCAAAGCAACATATTATTTCCATTTAGCTTACATAATTATATGCATACTAGCTTTTGCCCGCGGCTTCGCGCGCGTTAAATCATTGCTATATTACTATATTATATAGTGGGTGTTATTATATATACAAACCTTCGCCTTGAATGAAAGATCTTTAAAACTACTCAACGGACTTTGATGCGGTTTTTTTAATAGATAGAGTGATTCAAAAGGAAGGTTTCCATGTATAACTAACTTTTGTCCACGGCTTCGCACGAGTTGCAATTCAGAATATCTTAATGGCAATAAGTAAAAATTTAGTGTATGAATTTATATATTCCAAAGATAGCATGAAATTTTCACGATATAGGCACAGGGGAATTGTTTTCCCCCGAATTAAAAGCGAAGCCGCGGGCAAAACCTACTAATGAATAAAATAATTTAAATTTGAGTAGTTACTCGATGCTTGTACCAAGGTACCGATAACGAGTAGCTAACAATCGAATACAGAGTCTTAATCGCGTACCCGTCCCTACATTATGCGTCGCTTTTAAAACATTTACTTGAAAAATACGTACACAATATTACGATGTCTCCACTAATACCGTCCAAATGAACCATTTAGACGCGTAAAGACAACCATTGTGTATAGACTAATGCGTACCACGAAATCCACTGATTACCTCTCATTTGAAGACATTTTTAATGATTCCTGTAACATTTGGTTTTTTTTTACTCGGTAATGGGATCAAGAAACGGATAAGAATATAAGGGTCAGTTAAAATGACTGATGACTTCGACTGATGTTTTGTTATCAACAGAGCCTGTGCGAAGCCGGAGGTGATAGATTCCTTCCCTGGAAGAACTTACTGATAAACGCGTTAGTTCTGTTTAGATGTAATCAATATAGTTATGCAAGGAGTATATGGTACTTGTATATTTGTGTATATGGTCAGTACCTGACACCTTAACACAGACAGAAGGACATTAGATTAGACACGTTTATATACAGATGAAAAGAAAGAAAAGTCAGGACAGACAAGAACGAAAGAGAAAAAAGAAGAAATGATTTTTTTCCATTCTTAATTTGTATGTACACACGTAGCTTTTTAAACGTGTTATGAAGTCTTGTTACCGTGTAAGTGTAATTAACGCGTGAAATATGTATTTTCTTTGTCGCTTACGACGTTCCATATGTTGATAATCAATAAAAAAAACTCACGGTTGATCGCAGCGCTGTATCGGACTTTCTGCGGAGGAATTCAGGCGTAGCACGAAACGGATGATAATTGCGGTGACAGAACTTAAAACACTTATCCTCAAGCGAGTCAACGAATATATCGTCATGTATACTTCTATACTAATAAATGAAATTGGAGTGTCCCTTTGTTATACTAAAATAACCGCTCTTTACTAAATGCATATGTATGTAAACACGGCACATATACCGAAATAACATTTTTTACAATTTTTGTCTGTATGTCTGGCTGTCTATCTGTCTGTTCCGGCTAAACTATAGAACGGCTGGGCCCATTTTGACGGGACTTTCACTGGCAGATAGCTGATGTAACAAGGAGTAAATAGGGCTACTTTTATTTTAAAATGTTAACAATAACTTATTTGTTAAATTCAAATGCGGATGAACCCGCGGGCACAGCTAGTTGAGAAATAAAAATTTCAGCTCCTACATTCGAGATCATCACCTCTTGTTTACGATTATGCATCCTCTAATTTGCATCGGGTTTTATATGAAAATCGATTCGTATACGCACCACACGCACAAGGGAATAGGCGTGACGTGTGCAGCGTCATGCCATTTGCCGTCACGGCATACAAGGCGGTTCTCCTCCCACCACCTCTCAATCCGTATATTATTCTTGTCTTTGAAACGAATCCGTTGTAAATTACGCTGGGAAAATTTGTTTTTCCTACCGTAGCATCGAATAAGGCTTGTACTTACCCGGGTATCAGACCCGGATCACCGGGTAACGTTATTCCCGACGTCATTTTCCGCAGGTCTGAAGTGGGATACGATTTTACACGTTGCTAGAGCCAACATCGGCTTTATCTATTTCGTATTCCCGAAACGCGATATTCTCTCCGAGCGCGAGATTTTGCCGGTCTTACTTTTTATAGGTTCATCATTTCTGTATATATCTGTGCTGGATTACGTGTCGAACTATCGGTAGCCAGCTCCGCTTGGTCATAGACAAAGACAAAGGCATTTATTTGCACAAATACGGGGAACATCTAAAGATTTTCAACCCTTCTAGTGGTCCGCTTCTGGACCGGTTCTCCTCTGATAGTGAGAGGGATTTAGGCCATAGTCTACCACGCTGGCCAAGTGCGGATTGGTAGACTTCACATTTAAAGATATTACAAAATTATTAATAGTGGTCGTAAGTATTAAGTTCAGTAATGGGCTGGATATTTTGGGACGACACATAAGGCCATCTGGTAGTAAAGAAGATAAAGCCAATGCTATGGTTATCAAAGCTGGAGATCTAATCCATCTCGTCATATTTCAAATTGTTTCGAACGGGAATCAAACCCTTACTGAAAACTAGCACTATAGCAAAAAAATCAAAAATAGTAATAATATGCCGTCAAAAGACAGTCAAAATGTTCGTTCTTATCACACAATTATTTGTCCTGGATGGGAATGAATCCCCCAGCCCAGTCCGTCACTACTTGATGAGCATAAAAAAAACAGTCCAGTCGATTCGTTTAATCCATGTTTTACAAAAAAATACCAAAAGAAACCGCTTGTGAGTTTGATGAAATTTGGTCCAGTGGTTCAGCCATGAAAGCGTGACCGACAGACAGAGTTAAGTTTGCATATATAACCTTACGTATGCATGTTTTCTGGTTAACTGTTTTCACAAAGTTGTAACTTATGTAACAAGAAAAAAAGGTTAATAACGATTCGATTATAAATATTCCGATGCAAATAAATGTAGTGCTAACCTTTTTTCCTGTACTTCAATTGCCTCTGACAATTGAAAGTAAAATAAATATCCATTATGCCTAAGATAGCTATGAAACAAAGATGATGTTTAAGTGGCTGTACCGATTTCGATGAAACTTTTTATCGTCTACCCGGCTCACGAGTTGCGACGACACAAATAGAAACAAACTTCAAATTTATAACCCTTTTATATCGGAAGTAAAAAGAGCACAGAACTAATTTAAATTACACTTTTTACCTAATTGTTTCATTTTTTGACAGGGATCCCACAGAATTAAACGATTTGAGCCCATATTCTGCCAGATACAAATTAATGTATGCCACAAGCTTTAGAAATCACTATTATTTTCAAGGAATTTTTCTCGTAATCTCGTATAGATCCTGCTCCGGCCTTCTGGAAACACTAACGCGCTGTATTTTATGATAGAAAATGCTACTTCCATTATTTCGTGATACGATATCCTACGGTAAGTCTATATTGGAGAAGTTTCGTTCGCCCAACTTGCGGGGTTAAGTGAAATAAGTTACTTTTCAGCCTCGCTTTGAAGTGCATATTTTAAACTGCTTATACTAGAATTGGTTAACATGAGACGAATTATTCTTCGAGCTTTGTGGGAAAGTCGTGTGCAATATGCAAAATAAAGATTCCATCTCAGGCCTCACCCAAAATACTCTAATAACACAATAATATATAACGTTAAATGAATTAATAATTGAAAGTTATAAAATATGAAGTTCATCAAATAGATTGACAATTGTAATTTTGATTGTATACAACAATATTTATTTAAAGTTATTAATGTTTAGTTAACTATTCTGGAAGCACAAAGCGATAGCCAACCTTTAAGGATTTTTTTACTTCGTTTTTGGGATTTGACTAGACTTAACTGGAGAAGTATGTATCCGTATATACCAAGATAGCCGTGAAATCGACTTGGACGCAGCCGTTTTTGACCGACTTCAAAAAGAAGGAGGTATTCAAGTCGTCTGTATTTTTTTATTTATTTTTTCCATTATAAACTTGCGGCTAATATTGTTGCACTTTCACACTGTCCAGTCAGTATTGATACAAAAAGCTAATGTAAAAGTTGATTGCAGTGCTTAATCGTGGTATTGTTGTGAAATCGTCACAGTACAAAGAAACTCGGTAATCTTCGCCAAGATAAATACAGTATTCATGCAACATGGCCGTCTAAGTATCATTTACTACACCACGTTCCCTCACGCCAATACCGTACTATTGTTTTTAGAACACACTTTTAATTCGCTCGATCGTTTGATTTTTCGTAATTTTTTAGTTGTCCCCACTCCTTGTTTATGGAACGTTCTTATACAGCGTTAGTCACCAATGCAAGTATTAGATTAGTAGGAGATTGATAAATGTTAATGTATTGAACATTCAAAGGCATTAGTGAGTTAAAAGAATATTTACTAGTAATTATAAAAATAAGTAACATTTCACCGATTCGGCGTAGAACTATAATGGCTTAAAATAGCATGTTTATATGGTAATCATTGTGATCAACTGTTGATCATTAATAGAATAGTTTCTGTATAGATTAAGCAATTAGGTAAGAAACTTGCTGACGGGCGAGTCAAGAGTCTCCAAAACCGGCGTGTATACAAGAGAGTGATGGATGTGGATGAAGCACGGCAGGTTTGTAAGGACAGAGATATTTGGCACTCGGTGCACCCTGCCTAATCCGTTAGAGACCGGGGGTGATAGTTATGTGTGCTATGTATGCTAAGCAATTAAATTGTTTTTAATAACATTTATTTTGGAATCGTAAAAGTATTACGATCCGATGTAAAATTGAGATTTTCCCGTTATATGTGAATTGAAAGAGGTGACTTTCGATGCCTTAGTAGCGTCCCCGGTCATTGAATGCTCGCGGTCCAGTGAGCACCGTCCACGCATATTGCGAGCGATAGCTGATTTCCATTAGCTGTCGAGCTGAAATATCTGTTTACGTTCTGCTTCATTCGCGTTGACACGTGTGGAAATATAATTTGATTTTTTCTTATTTAGTAATAACTGAGACAATTCTTCAAACCTATTTGATTCTAAAGTCGCGCTTGGTGGCGGCTATGGTGACCAGACAGCTGATAAACTACATATCGCATGCTCAATGGAACACTGACTCATTAAGAAATAAGTTAAAATTTAGTTACGTACAGATACAGGCTTCTGTTAGCGCCATCTGCCGTTTACCGTTTGAATTACGTTGAAATTACGATTTGTTGGCGCCCTAAGGATATGTTGTAATAATTTTATCCATTAACAAGTACGATGAGGTCTCATTGCAAGATCTTCTTTTGCGATTTCCCAAAACTCGTCTTTTTTTAGTTAAGTCAGTATTCCAATAAGCATGCGATATCTTCTACACGATAGGAATCAGCAGTATACGAATGCGTGAAGAGTATGATTTGTAAGGACAGAGATACTTCGCACTCGGCGCTTTCTGCCTACCCCGTCAGGATCATGGCGTGATAATAATAATACTAATGTCTCAAACAAAACACTTGCAAGCGTTTTAATAGAACGGGGTCCCATAGTGAGGTTTTAGGCCATTCTACCATGGACCAAATTCAGAATGGTAGTATTTACTATTTACCTTACGAAACACATTTTCATTATATACTTATTTATTTACGCTTAACTATATAAAAATGGTATATTAACAACAGAACACGTACAATAGACCACCGCGAAGTGAAATAACATTAACTTTTGCTATCCACTGAGGTTATATTTAGCTTCGACTAATTTCAGTGGAGCCGCCGCGAAAACAATTGAACAACAGAAATTTAAAAACAAAACAACGCTTGCTAAAAGCGGGCGCCAACTAAACGAAACAATTTGCAGTTGAGGATGTATTTTATTTATATTTTACGAACAAATAAAATAGCCCGCGTAACCGGTATAAACTGTTAGCCAAACTATTTCTTGGAAATGCGGGTTTGGTAGGGTTAATTGGAATTTTTGTTTCACAGGAATTAGTTATGACACCGTCACGCCAGATCCGTCACGTGGTAGGCAGATATGCTAAACACATCGAATGCCAAGTAGCTGTAATCGTACAAACTTTACGAATTTTGTTACTGCATTTGTCGGTTTTAAAGTTTTACATTTACGGTGTTGGTGTAAAAAATATAAGGCATTTATTTGTTTATGGAAATTCCATTTCTGCGCGAGCAAAAGCTAATGTAATAAAAATGTATTTCTTTATTTCTTCCCTCTTATAAATAGCTTTCATGCAGTACAGTACAGTATTCTTAAATCATAAAAGCGTTTTGTAAAGAAAATCTAAACTGAAAATGTATTGCCCCATTTACGTGGTTATTACGGCTTAGAATCTCGAATTATCGACAAAAAATTACCCAAAGATATTATTACCGTACCGCTCATTAAGGTTATCTACATCAGGTAATCCGTAGGGTGAAATAACACACCTTGCTTTCCACTTGCCCTACAAAAGGCTGGTTAGCGATCGACGATAAATTTCATACAAAATGTGCACCACGCAAGCCAAATTTCCTAATGGAAAGCCGTGCTTATCTAGTCAATGTTAAACTATCGTTCACATGTGAAACATCTCCAAGCGTCTGTTAATGCTTTTTATCTGCTGTTCGAAATTTAAACTTGGAGTTTCTGTTTCGCTTTGCTGCTTGTAGCAATCTACATATCGATTGATCTCGTTAAATGTAGAATGCATAATCAGAAATTTTAATGTGGATTCATGTAGTATGCTGTTCTTAACCTATAATAGACACTTATTGAGGTGCTGTAAAAAATAAACCGTGCAAACTCTTAAAAAGCATGGATAAAGCAACGATTGGATGGCAAACAGTTGTAATTATGCGTTTTATGACAACAAATATTATTCGATTTAGAATATACTAGGAGAGATACTTTATCTAATTTGGAATCGAACGTGTAGAATTGTTCCTGAAATATTATTATTATCGTCCACCGCTCATTCGTTCGCTGACAATAAGACAAGTGGTTTATTTGCGTCCAATAAATCTACTGCGGCTGACGTCAATGAATATTGATGACAGGTACCGACATCAAAAATGTATGAGGCTGAGAAAATTTGGGGGCGTTCACCCGGATTTTTGTTTTGCTAACAAAGACACCGTTTTCTTTGTCATATTGATGAGGACGATCTATAATTTGAACGAAGTATGACGTCACAGCGAAAATGTTTATGAATTTGTCACAACGACCCCCTTAAGATCGAGAGGAAACTCAGTGTTTGCAGTGGTTTTGTTACGTGCAATGCATTTTAAAGAAGTTTAGTTGAATTTTCATGAAAGCAATAACTAATTTGGGGAAAGTAAAATATGAGCTTTTAACGTCTGAATAGTTCCAGGGAGAGAATACTTGGTCAGTGCACTCTTAATGAGGATACTTAGTCAGTTAGGCACTCTTGTTACAGCAGAGTGCAAACGATATGAATACTTTGAGAACCACAAATTGTAGACCATAATCGTTAGATTTAAATTTGGAATTCATTCATATAAAACGCGGGGTTAATGAGTATTGATTATAATCAATGATTATAATCAATACTCATTAACCCCATTATTTATAATACTCATAGTGTCATTAAATAAATTTTAATGTATCTTTGTATTTGTTTGGTGAAACCAACTTTTCCCGTGCTTTAAATTCAACTATATCTAACATGATTTATAAAGTTTTCTGCTAACGGTACTCTGGTTGATTTTGACACAATTTTTCAGCGTCTCCGTTATGTAACCACTGCAGTGTCGTACACAATAGCTTTATGAAAAAGGCTTTGAATTCTATAAACATCAACTTCATGATTTAGGTATAGGTAAGTTTGCGATGTTTTATTTGCGACCTAATAAAGATAGGATCCGGCGGCGATCGAAGGACCACGTATTTTTATAGGAAACTAGAATCTTATAGCATAAAACCAATTAATAAGTTAAGGCTTAGCTAAAAGATTGCACTTTATATTGGTATATTTAAAGACAAAATCAAAACCTTTGACGCAACCAAAAAATGTCAGTAATTGTCAATCCATACTTTATAAGAACAGAATACACATTTTGAATGATAAAATAATTTAATTTAATAGTTTAATATTAACACGAATTATACATAAGGTTAAAGTTCATTGGATATATACATTATACTCGGGACATTTTTAATCTGTGATATTTTTAAAAGCTGCTGACATCAATAGTTGGGTCTATTCTCCACACTCCACACGTTTCCATGCTACGCTCGACTCCACTTCCAAAGTTCTCAGCGGACAATATGCTGGGCGCGTGATCACAACTTAACTAGTCTCTTGAAATATCTCCCCTAACAAACTTTACGACTATTTTCTCTCCTATATTAACCGATCTATGCTATTATCGAACGAAAACTACAGCAACAAGCCAAATTTTTATTTCTTTTAATGAAAGAATGCTGGCAGTATTTATTTTAATCTAACCCACTGAACAAATTTCATGTCGACTATTTTCATTTTCTTTCATAGCATGAAAGACGTATAAAATCGATCAACTATTAGAAGGATATTCATTGTATGTATACGCTTTGTAATGAACTATTTGAAGGCTATTATTGCGAGTATACTGGCGAAGGTAATTTAACAATTTATTCGGCTCCAATACTAACATAGATTTGAAGGGCGCAGCGATTTTATTATATCCATCAAACATATTTTATTCAAAACGGGTCTGAAATTGAATGAGAGAGGTTGCCGCAAATTCGGCACGAATAATAATTATATCTCAGTAAATGGCTTTACGTGACTGTGGGTACGTGCCGCCCGTGCTCGCGTGTTGCGACGTGCCAGTGCACTGGCGCCAGTTACTGGAACGTCAGTTGAAGATGACAGCGCTTTGACAGCTGACCAAAAATCGAAATAATGGATTAACCCCTTAATGCACATTTTTTTAATCAATTTAGGTACAAAAAATCATGTTTTTTGCAAATAATTATTATGTATAGACCAAATTTTGTTTAGTTTAGGATTCAGATGAATATGACAGTCATATGATTCATTATCAGAAAAATGTAATTTTTTTTATGTATAAATATCGACGTAGCTTCACGGAGCTGCACAATTCTGCCGGTAAACGTTGCCCGTATATGTCACGGAGGTGTGCATTAAGTGGTTATTGCGTTCTTTTAATGTTCCAGATCACCGTCTGTTCGGGAACAAAAGTGGATAATCGAAAACTGCCGCACGGAGCCCGATGTGCCGCTCGGACCACGCAGTCACCTTTACGAGGAGTGGTCTGAACCAACATTGAAACCGAAGCCCACGAGCAGCACCACATTCTATAACAATAAGCACGCGCTGAGCCGAGAGACTTTGGTACGCCATTCTTAGTTTTAATCCATCTCCAATCGAGTCAATTATTCCTTAGAATGAAACGAACTGATTTAAATGAATGAATGCGTTCAAATGTTCGAGAAACATTTGACAAATTAAAAAAATTATAGTGCCTACTGCTAAATTATGAATACAAAAAATAGTACCTATATTATTAATATCACTCGCAGACCTTGTAAGTAAACTTCGTGTTCTTTCAACCACTCATTCTTTGAATTTGCCAACTATAGCAGAGTCAATTTAATAGGCCACATTTGACGTCTGTCAGCTTTACCTTCATAGTGAGGTGACCTGCTTAAAAAACATCGATTAAAGTGAATGAATCGATAGGGACTTGAAACATAACATGTGAATTTTAAAAATCATCGGGCGAATCCCTGTCTCATTATTATTTTTTCTTTCGTAAATTTAAGTGTCGTCTTCATCACTGCTGTCAGCACCCAGAGATATTATTAATTCATGTTCAATAATATTGTCTATTCTCTATCTCTATCTTGTTCACTTCTACACACGCAGTTTGTAGCAGAGTCATCATTTTAGCAGTACTGAAGGGTGGTTCAGTATTGTACCGCGTTGTTTGACCCTTTATTTCAGCCCAAATAAGCTCGATAGCGTTATACGTTGTTCTGTTTAGTTATTTTTTGTATTTTTATAGTTAGTTAAAAGAATAATAAATATAATTATGTTTTATTATAATCACAAGGTGGTTATTAATTTATGGTGATATTTCTTCAGAAGTAATCATTGCATTCAATTCTACTTATCAACTTTCTATTTTTA
>DWQT01004880.1:0-10801 GCA_018244895.1 Myscelus amystis hages
CCGCACGGCTTACTACACTATAGCAAAAAGTGTCGTGACAAATTTTTGTCTCAATTTTTTCCGTCTAGCCTCTTTCGCAACGCGCGATAAAGAACTTCGTTCCAATAAGTGAGGGTTCAAATGCAAGTACGGTACCCTAAAACATTTGCTAACCGTAGGCAGCTTTCTGATTCAGAACGAGTCGGCCGACCTCAAAAGGAGAACGTGTCAAAAATTCTCGGATCGCACAATTAAGCTTCTCTACAATAAAATAACAATTTAATTACTTATAAGCAGCAATTAAATTGCTGGAACGTCGCCTTAATTGGACGCGGTTCTGTATATCGTTACCTAGATACGTTTTCATTCTTGAAGTAAAATAAGGCGGATTGTATCAAACTACTAGCTCTGTCCATACCTCGACTCGAGAGAAAAGTTGACTTTTTAAGCAACATAAATATAGACCGTATATATTTTATATAAATATTTACCTACTCGTATTTTTCGCAGAAACTTTATCACTTAGCAATGCAAAAGAACAGTTTATTTCAAATTAAAAGTGCGTAGCCAGTAGGTACCAATGTAAAAATAGCATATAATACGTATTTCCTCAAATATGTATTTATTAAGGTTTTGGTTCAGGTTCTTTCCGGGAGGCCATTAGAATAACTTAGTTTTAGATAAAATGTTCTGCTTCTAATCTCTTCTTTCTACTTATGTACATACGAGTACATGAGTGATAATTTCAGTAAAACTGTATCTAAGAACTACCTTTTTAAATTCCAGTCGTCGCAGTTTTGCTTTAAATTACAATGTCACATGAATTGTACCCTAATTATAGCAAAGCTCATTATTATGTCACGCGAGACCGACAGCTATAAAACAGTGTGAAGTCGTAAAGTTTTTATATTTACTTAAATATTGTTAAATACACCATAGTTGAATGGCTACATGCATTAAAATGATTAAAAAGTGGGAATAAACATTTTCGTAAGCCACTTATTAATCGTGTTACGCATTATTTAATGCTTTTGCTTTCTTTTAAGTCGCTGACCTTAAATTTTTATGTTAATCGTTAAAGTTATTTCCTTTTAAGGTTGCGTGTAGTTAAAAGTTCTTTACCAACGCTTCACAAATGTATCGCAACTTGAAATTTAAGAATTATACCTCTACCTTGTTCAACTAACCTCGATGTGAAATAGATTTAGTAACTAAGTTTCAAAGTAACTCTACTGTTTTAAACAATAAAAAATACGAATAAAATTGTACGCTGCATCACTTAGAGTTAATCAACACATCATTGAATCCAGGCAGGAGCTATTTTTAGTACAAAAGCGCGTTTTAGTCAATAGGTATATAGAATTAAAAAAATGTCTTTTAAGTTCACACAACCGAGTCAAAACTTCTTGTCACAATAATAATGTATGAGTATGAACTCAGTTCAATTCTAGCCAATCATTATATGTACATATACGATGTAATACAAAATCTATATTCATACAATTATGTTATAACCTTTGTGTTGCATCCGCAAACCACTTGAAGGTGAAAATGTCCTGATGGTATATCAAGATGTGTATCTCAGATTTACGCTCCCCGATTGTATCTTTCAGATTAATGCGCGTGCGTCGAATAGAACCCACAGCCTGTAATATAACGCCGTCCCTTTATCGAATAATTTATTCGCTTCCAAAGGACATTATTTATTACGCTAGGCAACTCGAAATGCAACTTAAATTCAGACAACTAAGACTGATTTTTGTTATCTACAAAGTAAGCTATGCTGGTAGTAATATACTTTTATATATTTAGTAAAAAGCGTTACAAACATTTTATTAGATTACATTTGGGTACTTAACAGTTACTCGGAAACTAAAATAACATTAATTGGCGTTAAAGGAATCCATTAAGGTGGACATCTTCTTTTATTTAAATCGAAACGAAAAATGTGCTAATGAAGGGACTTTTAAATTCTAAAATACGATTGCTTTAAAAATGTTATCTAAAAAAGCTTTTCTTAACATTAGCTATAGGTATTATAGCTATGTACATAATAGCTTAGAGACTAAAATCAATTTTATTCACCTCAATTATTGAATTTCATTAAGTAATTTACTTCGATTTCGTGTTAAATTGGTAACTAAATATACAGTAATAGGGCCAAAAAAATGTTTTTCCTACGCCTGAAACAGAAATTGAGTAATAACCATACCCATGAGCTATATTTCTGCGTTAATTAACCTGATAGAATTTACTCATTATACCCATTAAAAGGTATTTGTATCGGTTAGTAGAGAGTGGAGTGTCCATAGTTCGCTCCACATTTATTTTATTTACGGCCAGCATCGCACTACGTGAAACGGCAGTAAATTAACTCCGGGCGTGTCGCCCAGCTTCCTCGTACGTGTGTAATGCTCGACTTTGGTCAGCGAGAGCCAATTTGTTTTTATTGAGACTACCCTCGAGTTATGCAAACTAGTAAGAAACGCTGAGACCGCTGTAAACAAACTTAAACGCGACCAGGCTCGGCTGACCTTCAAAAGTTAAACGCTTTTCTTGAACACATTCCGAACCCATGGGGTTCAGGTTATAGTGGCGGTCGCAGGCAGGTCTACCTTTAATCTGGCGCGAGTGTTTTTACAAGCGTCGGCGTTTAGCCCCCGAGGCCGCGGTCGACGTGTGTAAACAATACTCAACGTTAATAGAGATATAAATTGCGGGCATTTCATATAATCCCTTTGAGAGCAATCGACACCTAAACCATTATGATATTGGCCGCTATCGAGCTGGCCGGGCGTCAAGTTTCATAATGTGTAGACTTTCGGTCTAGTGATTTTGCCCTATTTATGTTGTGAGAAACGAACGGCAGATCAAACTCCTCGACTGGCTCCTAAACTATCCAGCAGGATCCTAAACTAACACGGTCTGCTCGGTCTATTACTTTGAACAAGCACATAAATAAATAACTTTATACGATCATGGTTGATACGCTTGAACGAATTTAGCAGTAAATTTCATTGCATAAATTGTCTACCCCATTAGCATTACTATCAAAAATTCGGTTCATAACAGACAGATAAAATAAATTCACTACAGAGATCTGGCAGAAGTCATAGCATAAAAATTAACATAACTTATTTGGCATGAACGTCGGATCCGATTTGACTGAGTAGTCCTTTTACAGTTCGACGGCCTATTGAAGAACACTGTTTTTATTTCTCGTATGTTATTTACACAACTTTAATACACTGATAGACTTACATAAATCCGTAAACTTAACAATTTTTATATCAAAAATGGTAGGTTTCTCGTTCGTAGACCCTGTTAAAGTCCACTTACAATTGGATAATGATATTGGTAACTGCTCTGAGCAACATTCTATGTGAATAAAATACCTACGACTAAGCGGCGGTAGCTACCTACTATCTGTAGATCCGTCTTTTCAATGACTAAGCTAGAACATAGGTTGTATTCTTGGTAAATTTTAAAACTTAAGGAAATCAGTATTTATTTGAATGAATAGATATTAAAAATGTCAGTAAAACATAAAGCTAGGTCAAAATGTGATTGAAAATTTTTCGAAATACATATGTATAACTTTCTCGGAACATTCAGTTGTCATTTATTGTCATATTACTTAGAATCGCCGATTCAAGAAACAATTGAGACATGTAAATTCCGACTGCGACGACAATTTATGCTGGACATGTTAATATACCAGTTACAATACAATTATTTCTTTAGTAAGATGGTACGGATGGAAGAACAAACAACATTCAAAACAAATGCATGGCGTCAGGTCGATTATAATATTGATATATTCATAGGGCTATGCGAGTGGACAGCATTCTAAATAGGGGTGGCAGGAGACTGTCCATATAGGAATATACAGCAACCAGTACTGTTGGCTATATATGGAATAATTTATTTTTGAATTTTTCATCCTCAACGCGACGAAAATGATAAAGAATTCTGAAGTAGTCGTATCACACGATTTGCTATGCGCAAGATATTTTACATACATCATCCATACATTACTTATTTGTGTGCTCTGCCAACTTAATTGTCTTCATATTAGACATTTACAAATATTATCTACATACGAGTAGATATGTATATGTATAAGGGGTTATATCAAGGTGATTGCTAAAATTTAAATGTTTTCAATTTCTAGAGACGTTCCTTGTTTTAAAATTGAATATGTACATATTGTAAGGGATAATCAAATGAGATTTGTTGTTATATACTATAATAGTGGAACATTACCTACAGAATATCTCATAGAAACCTATACAAGTCATACACAATTTTTGTCGTAAATCCACATACATATGTATGCACTTAATTGTTTGCATAATAATTTTATTTTTACCGGATATTTAAATGACATATTCTGTGTAATAAAATTGTTTTTTTATTGCAACAGGATACGAATTATAATTGCAAAGTAACGTGTGTTTGCTTATTACCACGTATTACGTACAATGTTTATGTTAAATGGGCTTTCTAAATCATTAAATAGAATGCCACGCATTTTGTTTATCCAAAAAGTTTAAGTGTCAGCAGTAGATGTATGTATGTATATATTTTAAACATGATTGGAAGAAAGTAGACTGAACCACTAAACATATATTTGATCTTTATAATAGACACGGTAAATAATTTTGCTTGGTCTTGTAAGTTACACCATTAATGTCACATAAATTTTAAAACATTTTTTTCCTAATTTTACCAATGTTGTTCGAAAATTTCAGTCGAGATTTATTTATTAACAGGAGAAAGAACAAAAATATTTTACGTTTTGAAGAATAAGTTACAGTTTTTAACTATATAGGACTATTAATTTATTAACTTTAATTCTAATATAAAATAGTAACATATTATTTATGATTACAAAATTTACATTAACTACCTATCATATAAATGGTTAGCGTAAATTTGATAAGCAAATGGCTGTCTAAATACGAGGAAATGGAACATCGTGATTTTATAAATATTATCAAGGATGTACGAGTGCCTGGCTACTGCCTACATACGTGACGTAGGTATGCGGTAAAGTGTATACAGTTACGTGGCTAGAATATTAACGCTTATTTGTACAAAGTTGGATTAATTTTACAGGTTGTTTATTTTATTTTTTCTTTCATTTAGGTATATAGAAAGGAGAATATTTTTTAATAAATATCATATTAATGAATCATAAATATAATTTCACATACTTGAAGAGCACGTCGAGTCTATAAAAGTAGAGATATTTGGCACTAAGAGCTTTTTGCCTGTCCTGTGTCATCGTCATTACCGATAGCCGATAGCCTTTCGGTTACAAGTTCGTTGGTTACAAGTCCCTTCTCCGGCTGAGTAGCGTAAAGGTTGCAGTGCACCACGCTAGGTAATTGCGGATCTCCCAGGCTTACTCTACTCCCAGATTACTGTAGCTACGATGTGTAGCTTCCCTCTCTCAACATTTTTTTTCAACATATCTTCTAATGACTAACGAAAATTACCAAAGAGCTACTATGTATGTTCATCACGATAGCTTTAAATTCTTTTATAGATTTTTTTAAATAATTATCGCCAAACTTCAAATTTAGCGCTCTGTTTAAAAATGGAATTATAATTAAATAGTAATAATAGAAACGACAACAACAACAAGTAATAAATTAAAAAAATTACATATCATCAACACATTTACCTATATATGTATATCACGAGTATAACTATGGATATAGTCGACAAAGTTTCAAATATCGAATTCACTCAAGAAAGCGCAAGTTCGGCCTGTAACACAGCCAGGATGTCTCAGTGTTTACAGATGGTATACATATCAAAAGTACACGCACTGCATGCACTGAATATCAATTCAAACGGAGGTCGACAACCCTATTGCATTTTTTGTCCACGCTAAAAATAGTGAGTTGCGTAATTCGCGTAATAGTAACAACAAGTGTAGTAGCCTTGAACGACAAATCTAGATAGGCGTGACTACGTATAGTTTGGTACTTATTAAATACGGACGCGGCTTAGTACATTCGTGGCATTGCATATCAAAAACGCTTGTGTGTGCACAATACCCAAAAATAGTACTTAAATAGCAAGATAGGTACATTTTTTAATTTTAATTACACTTATATCTTATAGATATAAATTCGTTCCATCTTACTTATTCATGGTATCACGGCGTCCTTATATTAAAATTAAACATTAAACGGTTCGTAACTATTATAAGTTATAATAAATGAAAAGAATATTTTAAATCAAAAATCGTGCCTATATAATGTCATATCGGTACTTTTGACACTGCTCTAATACCACGAAAACCAAGTAACCCGACATTGGCATTTAGTTTAAAAGTAGGCTATTGATATGAACATGCAAGTATACCAACTGAATAAAATATCATACTTTTTCACGGCCGAAGCGATATCGTGTTGTTTATCTCAGTTACATTCAACTCACCAAGTAGGAACTGTGCGAGTAAAAATAGAATCAAACATCTACAAAAACACATAGGTACATACGTATAGACATTTGATGTTCCCGGTATATGATAACTATATAAATAAATAATTGCATCATATATGTTTTATTACAATTACAAATAAACGATTTCTTAATAATGGCATATACCAACGTGTAATTTTAATACTGAACGTCGTAAAAGTTACAAAAACACCTAAAAATAGAAGAAGTAGGTAATTCGAATCCGTAGATGTTCATTTTATACGATAGAAGAACGCGTATTTTACAAAAAACTGACGTGAAAAGAAGCTTTCTAACACAAATTTTATATGATGACCTTAATATTAGGTAATAAATCAGAATTATTATTTCTTTTTAACTGTTAAATTTTTACGACAGAAGCGGCGGAGCGCCTGCCTCTGTCGCCAAGCGCTGCACATGTCGGGCCAGCTGTTTCTATGACAGTCACGTGTACGAATCTGGCAACGTGTTTATACTACGCTACGCCGCGGGCTTGTCTCGTTAAATTTTTATTGCCGCAAGGTCATCGTTTTATGGTCAATTCTCAGCTGTTATTGTTCGTGGGCAAATTTTTTCTCCTAGCGACGAATCATAACAGTATCGTTACGATTGACAGTGATTAGCTCTTAATTGTTATGACGCCGTAAAACGGCTTTTGTGAAGTCCGAGGATATAATCTGTTTTGTTCGCTTGATCTTGAAAAGTAATTTATTAATGATTAAGGCGTATTAATGCGGCGATATTCGACTGAACGCGTTTTATAATAATAAATGTTTCCAGTGTGACAGTTTTATTATGAAAACGTATATGAACGTATACAAATCTCACAGATGCGCATACATTACGCGCGCGAGCGAGAAACGTCTGACCCGGGACCTTATGCCCGTTTACGGAACACCGTATGATAACAAACGATGTTTTGACTGCGATTTTGGCGATATCGACTTTCGCAGAACGGCCGCAAAGCATTGGGTAATAAAGCAATTTGCGAGCGTGCCAACAAAACAATGGGCCCTGTTCTAAGCTTGTTTTAAAAGCTTTCGACACTGTGATTTAAAACCCTTTGACTTATACGTTATTTGTAAACACCTTGTAAGCACAAAGGATCGCTATTTTCGACAAATGAGAATTTGCACAACCCTATCGCCGTGAACCCTTTGTTGTGCATTTTGTCATTGAGCGGTGAAAGTCGCAAACGTCTGTGCGCATTTCGGAGATTCCCAGGTCGAATCTAAAAACTATTTAACGATTTCGTGTATAAGACATAATCACTTACCTTCGATAGTTAGACCATTTTTATTACGTATTTTTAAAGTACAAATGCGTAAGATATAAGAAAAGTAAGAATCTGTATAATACGGAAAACAAATTAAATGGCTAATTTAAATGTTATTCGGCAAAAGTAAAAAATTTGCGTCCATATGTTGTATTTACTATGCCTTTTCTCTCCGACCGTAATATGTGGGTTCTTTTGCGCCAATAAATATTAATGATAGTAGTAGGTATCGAAATATATCCAATGTACAGAACCATCTTACAATTGTAACATTGGCCATGCTTTGTTCCATGAAATAGATACTAAAAACATATAAAAAGAACTTTTTTCGTACAGCTACCTTAATTCGCGCGGCCTACGGCACCAAAGTGTTGACAATTGTCTATTGTTTTCAGAGAAAGTTTGTATTCGTTTTAAAAAATGTTACCTACTTTTTAAACCCTTTATAGATATTTTTTGCAACGATATTTTTTGCTCTGTGAGAACAATCCCTTATTTGCACAGAACTACCCGTAACGGGTTGTAAAAATCAATTTATAACAACAAACATTGTTGAAAATCACCTCCAACGGTAACTACCTATTAAACGACGACTCACTTGTTCAAAGTTTTAATATTTTAATCACGATCTAAGATGGTTTTACCTTACGAGTTGTTCTTAGAAATAAAACCGTCATTTTATGTATAAAAGCACGCATTCAGGTAGGTTGGCGTAATTATCTTAAGCTCAGACAGTAGAACAATATTGTATATGAATTCGTATTAAAGTCAAAGAAGAAATAAAGAACCCACCAATTGCAATAATTCGACAAAGCACGTCAAATCAATAATTGCAACCAAATTGTACGGAAGGCAGGTTATAAAACTAATCGTTTGTACACACGAGCTTAAAAACTTTTTCGTAAATTTATTTAACATCGTTTGCATTTCTTATAAATGTTTACAATTATTAAGTAATTACTTTAAGCGCACGTGTAAATATTCAAACTAAAATTAAAATACTTAATAACTAAAAAAAATTAATTTGAAACGATAAATACCATTGAACTCACCGCAGACCACGCGGTCGAAGGGGCTCATCCAATCTGGAAATGGAAAATCTATTATCAATCGTATTGAAAGTCCTTTGTTCCGGCAGGATGCATGCACAACACATATGTATCTACTATGTACGAAGCTGGGGTGGAATCTATTTTGAGTGTTTACAAGTAGGTATATGTTACAGATTCGATGTGTTTATTTGAAAAAGGAAAGCATTAATGTAAATTAGGTGTTCAAGTAATGTTTTCGGATTTGAAGTGTAAATAATTAGTAAATAAAAAGAGTCAAAATACCCATATTTAAAATGTAGTGATATGATGAGTATTTCTTTTGTAGTAACTGCAAAAAATTGTAAACATACAACTGTGTTTGTTCTAAAATTTAAATTATATAGGAGATACTCGTAGTAACTAAAAAAAAATTTAATTACAAAATTGGACGAAAAGCACAGACCAAGATGAATTAAGCCTTAGGCATTAAAAAGCTGTAAACAAGCGCTATTTAAAACACACACATATGTTATGATAGACAATTATCTTATCAAAAACGGTTTGTTTGTAACAAACTTATTTTTAATGATAATAATACAAATATTTAAAAATTAAGCCGTGTAATGAGTGTTACTTAAGATTAAATAACTTAAAGAAACTCTACGTAAGAAACGCTTATATAAGTAAGATTTCATGACCGTACAGATACCTACCTATAATCTTTTATGTTTATGGAATAGTTGAAGTGAAAGAAACTAGAGCAAAACTGTTTCTATTACGGCTTCAATAAAGGAAAACATTTTCACGGGAACGATTGTAACAATACTCTATTATATCATTAGATGCTCTTCTTGAGATTTAAAATATCCAACCTATTTTGAGCTTTACGCTTCTAAACATAAAGACATTCTAACATCTTTTTACGATTAAAAAAATGCTTATTACCTGCAAGCTTTAATGATTGTGTAGGAAGTCACGATAGCTGTTATTAATTAACATTCGATTAATACGAATTTTATTGGCGATTGATAATTTTAATTATGGGAAATTTACACTAGTTGTCATTGTTTTATGCCAATAAAGTGATTCCGTAGTCTTTGTTTTGGTTTTTACTAATTTAACTGTATTTAAATAAATATCCCAGATAACAGTATCAAATCTTAATAGCTTATCATGTAACTCTCGTGCAGTAGTCATCGATATGTCTGCGTTGCGATTGTGTGCAAATATAAGCGTTCGCGGAAATATAAGTGATTCAAATCAAGTTAGGTAAATGTATGATTATTCTTGGAAACAATTTGCTAATAAAGACTGGAATATTACTTATAACCATCATAATTTTAAGTGTAAAATATGAAGTGGTAATTAATTATATTTTACTTAAATCAATGAATTAAATACAATCAGAAAAAAATAGTTACAGTCGAATATAAAAAAATATCATTTCCAAATATAAGATCTTTGAGGCCATTAAAGCTAATCTTAGGCATAAAATTTTCAATTTTATCCGGTTTTTTTTTAAATAATTAAACAATTAACAGTACATTAACCGATCCTGCATTTGATCACCTATACCTATAAGATATAAAGCACTGGTTCTTTTAATAGGCTATCGAAAGTTAATAATGCTGTATAATCGACACCAGTTAATTTACCTACAGTTAATTAAGAATGTTATCCAGTTCTCAAATTGCGTTTAAAGTAACGAGTTGCACTAATCGGAAACATTAAGTTTTTTGATCGGGTGCAATTGGTAATTAACAAAGTACACAAAAAAGAACTGGACCAATTATTCGAATGATAAACGTATGCTAATAAAAAGGTTTTCTAATTACACTACAGCGTATCTTAGGTTTTTGAACAGGCATTACATGTTTTATTAACAGACGTTTCCTCTTAAATTATTCTAGGCACGCAGTAGAACTAGGATGGACATTTAAATACTTTTCGGCACAAATCGCTCCTTGAATACAAAAGGGCCACAATTAAAAAAAAAATGAAAATCGTTTTATTGCAAAAATGACACCTAAACCGA
>DWQT01004881.1:0-10799 GCA_018244895.1 Myscelus amystis hages
AAATGATGAATAACTTTGAACGTTTTATTAATCCACGTATCTTAACAATTCAGCCTGAACAGTACCTACAGAATACAGATTTCTCTCCGCGCGTCATCTGAACGACCGGTGCCTAAAGCGGCCCTCGGCGCGGGCGGGCGCGATACGCGTGCTCACTTTGAAAACGGAAATTTCAAAGAGTTCCAACTATTCGCCGCGCGGGAAGGAAAAATGTTGAAATTAACATGAACAATGTGCTAAATTGTTATATTAAAACGTAGCCAGTGCGCGCGCGGTTTCGCCCAACATTTTCACTGCGATATGAAATTTGAATTTAGAACGCGGGGCAGCGCCAATCTTTGTTACGAAGTCGTTTGGTTACGAGTCGTTCTTTTATTAAATTATAATTACCATATAAAAAAAATGTCTATGATGGTATTAAAAAAAAAAAGAAAACAAACCAGCTTTTAGCAATTAGCCTGTATAGTTTACCAAACTTTCTTATTATTGCAGCACATTTTTACGGTACGATCTTACCACCTGGAGCTCTCTGCCCACCTCGTTGGGGCGATGGCGTGATGATATTATCAATATAACTTTAACGAGTGCGTGAACCAATTTCCCACTCACAAAAAGCTGAGGCTAAAAGCACTTAATTTAAAAATCAATATACACGTTCCCCAATTTGCAAAACGAATCCGCCTTAATGGACGGGCGCGGCGAGCGGTTGGGCCGACCTGACCACTTTCGGTTTTAGCGGTATTAAATACATGAGATCTCATTATTATATCAAGCTACACGCTCTTGTTCTAGACTCAAGAGAAGCTGATTGTTAAACGTTATTATCAGCTGTCGCTTTATTTGTAGAGGAACATACAACGTTCCGCCAATTCAAATCTTCACAGAATAAAAAGAATCTATATTGTGCTTTTCACATTTTTGTCAATGTCCCTAAGCGTTTGTTACGTTTATTGCATACACTCCTTGCAAGTCATCAACAAAGGGCTTGAAAGCTACTTAATGCACGAAACGCGGAGTCATCAATGTGTCGACCGTCCGGCCGGCTGAAAACCTTGCAGCCGCGTCGTTATCGTTACGAAAAACGACGAGTCATTGTTACGTGTCGCTTCCGGTCCGCGTTTATAAACTTAAGTAAACCCAAATATTGAACAATAACCGTTTAATGTATAAGGAGTACAATAACTACCTTGAACTTTTTTAAAATTTACTGGAAATAGACAACTAATAGGCAAGAAAGGTAATTTTTGGTCTTACGGTAAAGCGAAATCTCGGCCGGGTGAGAGTGTTCACCGATAAAAAAATATACAATTGTCTATGGATTTTCATTTTCTGACGATCAACGAGTCACTGTAAATGCAACACGTGGAACTAGCGGATGCTAATACCGAAAGATTAAAGTGTCACTTCAACCGCGTGGTCGACGAAGCAAGCAGACAAGAGTAAATTTCATACAAAAACATAATATTGTCTCTGGTTTTCAATTTCCGCTGTCACTATACTGGACAGTTGCAAAGTCATTCACAATGCAACACGTAGAACATGCTATACGTACTGGCCACTAATATTAAGCTGGGTCCAGCAACGTGGTCGGCAAAGAAATATATTTTACCAACAACTTATCTCACTAGTAGAGGAATCATTACAGAATCCGTCTTGCATATGTAGCTTTATATCTATCTAGGAATTATATATACACAGTTAAGCAGCTTGTTTGTTTTCTGGTTTGGAAAGACTGACGCACCCTACGCTCAAGTGGCAACACCAGCGCAAATATAAACGGATCTGATCAATTTAAGTGCGACAACCCAGTCCTTACTAGCATTACGCGAGATGCATTTAATACATACAGTAATACGATGTATTATTAATATTCATGCATAAAAATTGCCAACAATTTATAAGATATAAAACACATTTTTTTATTATTTTTGAAAACATACCATCACACCAACACAAAAAGGGTGTGCAAAGAATATCAACATTCATCACTCGCTTCCTACATATACTTCGATATAGGAAACTGAAATCCAGCCAGTCAATAACATTCCTTTAAGAAACTATACCTACAATAGTCATCACCGTTTGTTTGAACTCGTACCCTTGATAACAATAATATTGTTATAATGTAATAGGTACCTATACAATCAGAGAGATAGTGCGTGCTGTGCGCCGCCTATTCTACATATTTTATTATATTCACTCGAAAGTCATAAATTTTGGCTATAGAAGTAATAATATCACTTTGGTACAACACAATCTACTAGAATTATCAATATTCATTTGCTAATTGTATAAAGTTTGTTGAAAATCCACTTACCCAACACAAATACGAACGCCACAGATAAAATGACAAGAAAATCACGCCATTACTAAAATGAGTTTATAATTTATAAATAGAAGCCCGCCAAAACCTTGACACTCGCGAAAAATAAACAATCTTTCTTGCTTGTAAGGTAAAATTCCACGTAAAAACCTTCTACAGATTTAGAACGAAATATTTTCATGATTTAACGTATTATTGCTAAATGTTTACGCTTCAACAAACATATTACACGGCGGTTGAAATCACACTGACTGAACCGAACTGGACGTCGTAATTTGAATGAAATAGAGTGAATGACTGACAGAAATAGTCGAACTGAAGGGAGGAATTTGGACGGAAATAGATCATGCGCTTCAAGCGCTTAAACTGGTGTAGATGCATTTATTTTTCTTAGCTTGTATAACTATATATATAACTATAACTTATTTACTTCTAGATGGAAATTTGAAGGAAAAATCTGCGAGTACGTGGTCAAGGAGCAAATTACGTCACAAAAATTGATATCTCTAATTTTCTGATTTCTTGCATTTAATGTAGAATAGAAACTTATCAAAATTAATTACATACCTCTGGCATAATATCCATAAGCATATATTTATTCACTGAAAATTTTATGAACATTTTTATTTGTTCCGATATAAATCTTATTGACGTATGTGAATAGTGTGATGATAGAATAGCGTACCTAGCGCTGTTAGCGCTTGAAAGTGCTAGAGACCGTACAAAGAGCGCGTATTGAACGGACCAATAGCAGCCGCAGATTCCTATGGCTGTGGTGCAATGGTAGGGGGACAACGTACTGAAATTATTACGTAATTCTATTAGTTTTTTTTTGTTTATAAATTTGAAGCCAACCGTTTCTAAGTTTAGGATAATTGGCAAATTGGCAAAATACACGTTTTAATTAATTGGTTCTGACTAAACCAACTGCAATATTAGAAGGGTACATTTACCATTTTGGAATTGAATTTTTATTTAGTTTATATTATATTCTTAATTTATTTTGATATGCTTGTTTTCTGAAGTGGACTACCTATACCTTCTTAATCTTTCACAAATGGGCCAATAAAAAGCGTGGAGAGATTATATACCTATGCGTGTGAGTAGTCTAGAATTTGTTATTTACTTAACCGTAGATGTATTTAATTGCTGCAAATATTTCAGGTCACTGTTGAAAAACATCCAAAGTTAGTATACAGTATTATTACAATCTGTATGTACATAATAAACGAAAGGACTGCTTTGAATTCCCCAAATAATTATTTTCTCATCAATTTTAAACAAATTCAACCATAAACCTACTTAAAATGCCATCTCAAAACGACACAAGTTCTAACAAGAGATCGCTTTGATGACAAATTTAGAATACCTCGGGAGACATCAAAACGTTGACGTTACTGGAATTATTTAATCTGTTGAAGAATGACGCCGTGTACCGCTGTTGTCCCGCGCTATTTCATATTTATAATCTGTGAAAAACTTAAGGTGATCTTTTTTATCTGTACTGTTCTTTCAATTGTGTTTTCGTTGTTAAACGTCTAATTAAATGAATTGTATGAATTATTTGTTAATGAATTTTTATTCTGCAGTAACTTCCAGGCTAGATCACGATTAGGAAGCCGCATATAAGCGAATAGCTATATAAAAAGCTGGCCATCGCTAGCTACAATGTAACGAAAAAAGAAAAGGATTCTTGGACAACTCTGTAAACTTTTGAACGTCACGGACATAGGAAAACACTTAGCTGCTTCTAAAACATTAGAAACTTTTTTGCCACTGGCCACGCCGCTTTAGGGCATTTATTTCTCCTTCTTTTCCAATCCTAGTGGTTTTAAGTCTCTTAACGTAACTTATTGTCGCTATTTCTACGTATTTTACTTTGTGCATATTGAAAAAAAGAAAATTTTGATCAGGCTTTCCAAGAAACAATTATTTTATATTAGAATGAGGTAAAATCTTGTTGCACATCTTACACAACTGTAGAACGTTATGGACAAATCTAAATTCAAATTATTTTATTTAATACAAAGTATTAAAGTTCAATTAATGAACGTTTTACATTATTTTCAAGACGCACAGGTTTGCTCACGACAATTTCCTTCGTCGTTATTATAACGAGTGATAATTAATGTAAAAAAGCGACAAGTCCAGAGCATTTTAAGATGTATTATGCGGTTAGTTCATTATATTTTTTTCAGGCGGCTCATGTTTTCTTTAATTACGACGAAACAAAAAGATTTTTTATCCCATTGTCTTTGGAGGAACGTGGTATTAAAATAAAAATATTTATAAAAGAGATCGACTCTAAAAGCTTTCCGCTAACGCTTTTGGTGAATGCAGACTGACCTACTTTAGAACAATGCTCCCCATAGTTGTAGGTGGCTGCGAGTATGATCCCCGTAATGCTCATATTTTCTTGCAATATGGCGGAATGCGTCTCTTCGTTGTCTCTTCCGCCCTGGTACTTCGTTTTTTTAACAAGCTGGCATTTATCCGCAAGTAAACTACGCTTTAAGCAATTATGTTTAATTGGCAATTTTCTTTTCGCGGCATAAATTGAATTTACAAAATCCAATAAATCCACATTTATTTATTAACGAAAAGCTGGCGAAATGTCATAAAATGTGTCTTTCAGCTTTGCTCTGGATCAGTCGGTTACCGTAAGTTTGATGACGTACTTAGTACGCAATGTTTTCATTACATTTCACACTATTTCTCCTTACATTAGGTTGTTGGAATTACCAAAAGATATAAATGAACAATTCAAAATTTACCTCCATGACACGTTTATTTTATCTGTTGTCTATTACATGTGGGTACTTGGTTTCAAGAGGCTTTATTACGTAAGTATTATGCGCATTCGCTGGATAAGTAATTTTACTATGTAGGTATGTTAACGATTTATATCAACGATTATTCGCTCTCGTGAGGAATTAATGAAAGCCATGTACATTTATGAGAACCTAGTACTTGCCGTCTATAGAGTGCGATGGAATTTATAGATGTTTATTAATTACGTCGACGATGATTAAAGTAACGTGAATCACAGACATTCAAATGCTCAGCAACGTGGGGTCACAAGTAGTGCCTGTGACCCATGGATATCTGACCAAAACCAAATGGAACTCTAGAGATAGTGTCCTTAGTGTGAGTTGAGTGACTTCGTGTTAGAGGTCGCATGTGGTGAGTTTGAATGCTTATAAATTTACCATACGATGATAAGTCTCCAGTAAGAAGGAAATATTTAAAATTCATTTTCAAAATAAAAATCGAGTTAAATATATTCTTAAAGTCAGTGCTTGGAGTTCTCAAGGCACCAGCTCGCCAAAGCCACGTCGTATAGTTTTGCTTCCTACTGTTTTTGGGGTAAACACGTACAACTCTAATTTTACGCGATTTTTATAGTGAAATTTACGAGTACTAATGAAATGTGAATTTGCATTATTATTTAAATGTCTATATTCTATTAATTTTATTTAAAGTATACCAAGTTTCTTTTCTTAAAATTTTTAAGTAATGACTATCGGATTTATTTTGATTATTTTCTCCGTGTACCAAATCAAAATACGACGTTTGGGTATATTAAAGATCATTACAATTTCATTATAGATAATATCGTTAGAAACATTTCTTATAAAAATAAAACTTTTATGGACATAGAACTTGAGAGTCTGAAACTAAAGAGAAAGTATTATACCAACACGAACCATAATATAATTTTAAGTTCTACAGTAAAAACCTCTTTAAATATTTACTACCGGCGGAAAGCTTAGTTCCGAGCAGCTTCGCTGAAGACTGCGCTTGAAACTCCTTAAAGCTGAAACTCCACTAGAAAAGTAGTGCCATGTCCAACAGCTTCAGATTGAAACTTTATTATATGAATAAAATATTAATAAGAGTTGGAGCAGATTTAAATTGGCGCAATAATAAAATAACAAATTTACCTTATACTCTCAAGGAGATTTTAGAGGTATTATCTGGCAACACAGGGGCTTGTCTATCTGACAGTTCACACTCAAGTTGTAATTAAGATTTTTAATGGCAATCAATTGCTACGATAAATCGGGCACATTTTATCTCATCATTAAATAGAACGCAGTTTAAATGTATGTTCCAATTTCAAATCGTTTTGACATTTCTCCGTAAAACGTGGACATTTATTTCGATCGCAGCTGGTTTCTAAGGTAAATTCGAGGCATGCGATTTCCATTCCGACCCGTGTTTTATTAAAGATATTAGCTCGGCGCTTGTCCTTCCGCATTCAAGCTGCATAGAAGATTCCAGAACAGAACCGTTATTACGGGCCCCAGTTATATTGCGTCTCGGACGAGACAGATTTAGGTATTCGTGAGTACCTTGATTGGATTTGCAATATGCGATAGCAGATGGCGCGCCCGACGCATCGCGGCCATCGCTGTTCGATACAAAGGCGTCTTGTTCGGGTCCTGGGCAAAGGTAATATGCGGAGAATTTCATTACACAAGACAGATTATACACGAGAACGGTGACGTCATTACGCAAGATCCAGTGCGGGGACGTTATTGCAAAATGCATCACATAGACGACCGGGCCGCTTCAGCGAAGTGGAGTTCAGACAGGGATCCGGGCAGGACAGGATCGGACAGGGTTCGGATTTCAAAATGCTTCCGCTACGTCGTTTGTCCAGACCAAGTGTCATTTTTTTTTTAAATTTCGATTAGCGATATTGAACGAAGTTTTCCAATGTATTTACGTATGTCATCTTAATATTGCAAGAATATGGAAATGTCATTGTTGGACACGGGTTTCCTCTTAGTGTGGGCAACAACATGGCCTCCACTAGCCAAGCTGACCTGACCTTAGAGTCGTTCATAGACAAGTAAATTGGCACTCTACCAAGGTAAGTTCCATGGGACACGAATTTATTCAAAATCTACAATGCTTTGGCAATATATAATTAGTATCCTGAGACTGACTACGACCTTTGTCTGGAGTTTCCGTGTTTTTATTTACAAACTAGCTGTGTCCGCGACTTCGTCTGCGTTTAATTTACCAAAAAAGTTATATAATTCTAAAATAAAAGCAGCCAAGTTAGTCCTTGTTACATCAGCTTACCTGCCAGTGAAAGTCCCGTCAAAATCAGTCCAGTCGCTCCAGAGTTTAGCCGGTACAAACAGACAGACAGACAAAAATTGCTAAAAATGTTATTTTGGTATATGTACCGTGTTTACATACATATGCATTTAGTAAAAAGCGGTTATTTTAATATTACAAACAGACACTCCAATATCATTTATTAGTAGAGAATGTTCTAGACTCTCCTGTTTATTTACCACTTCTTTCTTTTCTCTGTACGCTATTGACGAGTTGACAATGTTATCATTAATCATGTAAATTCGTTCGTTATGCATAATGTATGTTAGTTTAAAGCTTCACGTTTGATCACGTTTCTACATTTAAACGTATTTTAGTATAAAAATCTACCATACCACTAATTAATTAATTAGTTAATTGTTTTATCAGTAACCGTTATTTTATATTAGGAGTATATTCGCTATATAAATGTATTTATTAGTTCTGTTCTGATATTCGCAACGTTTTATATACAACTCGTCAAGAGCAAGCCTTTTGGCACTTACACATGGCAACCCACGACTCTTCGCTATGCATTCATTGTAAACCACCATCAGTAAACCTAGTGTTGCCATAGAAATGAACATTACGATTATTACTTTCAAAGCAGAAATTCATTTTGAGAATGAAGTGTAGATCTGAATAATCAAAGTAGAAATTTGATTTTAGAATTACAATTTCTTAATCTATTCTACTGTATCAAAACTTCTACCTTCCATTTTCAACGAGTCGTCAAGCTGTCGTGTCGTATCGTCGTATCGTCGAGTCGTCGTGTCGTCATGTCTAGTGCGATATGCTGTTAGTTTTAAGTATTACACCCGTTGTGTGTTAGCAAATGTTTACGCCATGTTACAATGTTCGATTTGTTAAAGGAATAGCAAACAGATTATATTATACTACACTTGTATTTAATTTGGTGTTTTATTTATATATTCGCAAACCAAAATTTTATTCAAACGTAATAGTCAGACAGTCAATGGGTCTGTTGCTGTCGAAACTTCTAGAACGATTCCACAAAAATTTTAAAGGACAACAATAGTAATTGATTATTTCATTTTCCTATCGAAGAGAGGTTTATTAGCAGTCACAAATTCTAGAACCAATTGCGACAGGTTTCGCTTAACTTTTCATGCTTTAAAGGCATCACAACAAGCGCCTTAAAACAAGCAAATGTACGTAAAGTCTGAATAATACTCGTATATCTAAAATAGTGCCCAAGCGCGGTCAATATTGAAACTTGGTGGTACTACTTTTGTATCCCATTTAGTATGTCCAGTCCAGTTTTTTGTTTAAATACAACAATCTGCATGACCTGGCGGTCATTAAATTGGCATGTCATTTTGTATGGACCTTCATTGTTTTGGAAGTTAGAAATATGTCATGAAATAAAAGAATATAAAACTTATCAAATGTTAAATCCCATGCAGGTAAAACCGTGTGCGCAACCAGTTTATACGTATGTACATTAAGTGAACGTCTCATGTCACATAAAATAGTAGTTCAATTGAAATTGAGGTTGAACTGAAAATACTGACAACTAGTACCAAGAGTGTCATGCAAATTACGATAAATTACAACGATATACGTATAGTACTACTACCTAAAGTACTTAAAGTAAAATACCTACGAAACAAAATTATTTAATAGACTGAATAAAATTACACAATCCGAATAATTCGCGTAAAATGAAACAAGATAATGAAATCGGTAAAAAATGGCGTCAACAAACAATTGTCCCTAACAATGTTTACGTTTTTTCATTGTCCTTGATTATAACACTTTGTATGGGCTTTTATTTGCACTTGCTCCTTCGATACCCACTCAGTACCGTCAGTACCGTGAAGTAGTGTGATCCGAACGCGTCGTTTGCACTAAAAACGAAAATTGAAAAATCTATAAGATATTTTTAATGTGCACGTTTTTTGACGAAAACTAAGCTGTCAACGATTTCCCGCCATTTCATTTCGAACGGACATAAATAACAACTGTCAGTGGGACTCGAAAATATTCCATTTTTGAAAGTGACATATCGCCGCGTTGTAAGTACTCGTACATCCTTGATCGGAACCCGTTGAACGGGTATATAAGCATGATTATATCAATAATATTTGTTATTATAATTCAGTAAACTGAGATAAGAAAAGTATGTTATAGTACAGGCTTTGTAAGTAACATAAGTTTGTGTTACGATGAGTATGTACAGTTGATGTTAAGTGTTTTAAAAAACTTAATAAAACAGCGTGTTTATATAAATGTGTTTATATAAATCCGTTGTTTCTGTTTATGTGAATGTTGTTTTCAATTTTTTTTAATATCACTAAAGCTATGGATACCACACGATAGAAAAAAAGCAACGATTCACAAACAGAAGAAGAATGTATTGAACTTTTTTGCATAAGCCTATTTATATTTGAATATATATTTCCCTTAAAAAAACACTTATTTAAAAGATTTATTTCGATTAATCAATACTTAAGTTGAAGGTTCTCAAACTGTCACGGTTAATAGAGAGCAAATTGCTTTTTAACGGCGCCTTTATTAAACTGTTAATGTTTAGTGTAACGGTCATTATTGACAATTAATGGATTTTTTGTACCTACCCATCTCCACTACATTGTTTGCTAACTTTCCGTAAACTAAAATCACAATTCATTGATTTCAACATTTGACCTTCATATGCATCGTTTTTCATTTCCTAGTACTAGAGACTAGACCTAGACCTAGACCTAGTACTACTCTTACGAAGATAAAGGACCAGAGGGTTTGCTAACCTTTCACCACCTTACGTACTACGAGTACGAACCTAGCGGCTAAGTAAAGATGGTAGGGTAATTTGTTATTTTTCACCTGGACTCTTGTCAAAGAGGTCGTGGCTGCTAATATGCCGACCATACGCGTGTAACAAAAAACAGACGAATTGAGTACCTCCTCCTTTTAGAAGTCGGTCAAAAGTGGTAATAAATATGGTTTAATTATAATATATACTAGTTCAAAAAACATACGAAATACGCCGTGTCGAAATACTAACTAAAAATAAATTTAATTTAGGAATTGCATAAATAAGAAAAAAATTAATAGCAATGGAAAAAATTACGTGTTTTGCTCAGATATCAAACTTTGTGTGTCTCTAAAAATTGCTGAATTCTCCGCTAATTTCCTACATTTTATATTGCATTGTAATCGATCCATGATACGTATGCAAAATTTCAAATCAATCGAAGTCGGTCAATCGAATCAATCGAATCTTCGAAGTCGGTCAAAATCACGTTCAAAGTTTCCGTTACAGAGATATACATACGACTGAAACTAATAACAGAGTGTTACAAATAGGTAAAATATATGCGGTATCGTCTGTTTCTTATGG
>DWQT01004882.1:0-10798 GCA_018244895.1 Myscelus amystis hages
AGCTTATACCACTAATTTGTACGCCGTAAAAGGCAAAATATGGATTGAACTAATATCTTTGTAAGGTCTTCGAATGTACCCATATTTGTGGAAATAAATGTCTTTTGTCTTAGAATAGAAGTTTGCTAAACCATTTATTTCTAGATTAATATATAGATAACACAGTTGGGGATGGCCTAAGACCCCGGATAATAATAACAATAATTATAGTACTATTGCTGTTAAAGTCACGCGGATGAGAAATAATTGGCGTTTCTAGGTATATTATTGATTTAAATAGAGTCGATTCATTTATCGTGCAGATCGTGATTTACTGTGACGTCACTAAATCACGCTAATAGCAATCACACATGAGTGTTCCGACTTTTATAAGGATAAAAAGAAGAATAGTAAGAATAAAAGAAAATTTGCGAGAGTTGTTTTTCCTCTGGTTTTTTTCATTGAACATTGTACACGGCACCAAAGCCGACGTGAATCCCAGTGTACTAAAAAAATCATATACCAAGATGGGCACTATAATTGGATACTAAAAATAAATGTTCATTTTAAATATCCTACTTAAAAATAAGTTATAATAATTTTAGTGCAATAATTAAGTAATAATAAATACTTATTATAATTGTAAAGGCACTTCTTAAATTTGTACGCCGTGAAGGTTTGCACTATCGCACTCATCTATGGTCTAAATACCTCTCAGTATGAGAGGACGTCCATAAGTGGATCATTAAAAAGGCTGAGAAAAAACCGCACTCACCGATAAAAGATCGGACACCGAGAGTTCCTCTAGCCACCGAGAGTATCATGGAGAGCGTGGACACCCCCCCGCCGGCGAAGATGTACGCGCGCTTGATATTCCCCCCGGCCGCGCTCGCGTCCCGCTTCCGGCGCCACAGCGGCGCGCACGAGGTCAGGCAGATGAACAAACCGAACACGATGCACTCCCACGCCAGCCAGCCTGAATGCATTTTTAATCTGAAAAGATAATAGATATATCAGGTGGAAATCGATGGAAAGATGAGAAAAATATATTAAATACATCAGGGAGACATCGACATCGCGTTGAAAACTATCTTTTTATAACAATAATAATAACATATTAAGACATTCATGGGCTTAGGTCATTTCATACCTTGGCAGAACCTGTACTATGGTAAATACACTACTATAAACTACGCATACAAAATATGTAATTAGATTTTTTTTGTTATGGCTGAGAACGGAACCCCCGACCCGCCCGCTCGGGCCCGACGCAGCAGTTAGCATATCTAACATCTAGACTAATGGATAAGTAACGTTAATCATTTATTGACGCTAAGCCAAAAGTGGTAGGTTCGATTCCCAACCAGGGCGAAGTTAATATTAAAAACAAGTGAGGAAGCGAAGCATTCTTTTAATATTCAGTCAGTATAGTCGAAACAACCTTTGTTCAACATCTGTCACATATATTATTTAAACATATCTTTTTTGCTGTACACGATTTCTTTAGCAAACGCGTCACAGTTCAAACCACAATCCACGTCAAGAGAAACAATAATGACAGGCAGGCGGTAAAATGCCCACGTAAGTGAGTACTTAAATCAGTGGTTTTAAAGCAATGATTTAAAAAAGTTATGAATGATTCTCATATATAAACCTACTTATTGAATACTTTTCGTAGATGGGCACAAAACCCAAATATCTGTCCTAATCAATGAATACTGAAAAAACAGAAAAGTAAAAATGTTGCAGTGATAAACTAATACATATCTGTTTATTAGTTGTACCTACGGTTACCATGGCATAGGCATGTATTGGCTAATTTGAGGTTTGAAAGCGACGTATGGAATTGTCCCAAAATATTTGTGTGAACCTAGCAACCTCTTTGAAACCTAGCAACCGTTTGATAAAATCCGCTTTAGATACTATAAGATCAATACGCCTCACATTCTTTCGACGAAATATGTGTTGATAAACAACTATGGACGTAGCTTGTCATTTTCCCACCGTGACATCGTCTACGTCACCGTGACATCGGACACAATATGTCATTGTGGCGGTCGAGTTACATTGCATTAGGTACAGTACACACTGGTCTGGGGGCGTGATTCGAGTCACGGAAATTCAGCTGTAAATATGCTATTTTCAAATTGTTGCCACTCGGAATCCGTAACAGTAATATCACGATGTTCCATTGACTTAATGAATATTATAAACATTAGGTATTGAAGTAATGTTATACAATTGAAAACTAGTGTTTTGTTGGTGGAAATTTACTATGAACTACATCATTTCGCCATATGAGATGTTATTTTCGTGTATTGGTTGATGTTCACAAAAGAATGTCCCAAATTGAACTGAGCGCACAGAAGCCTGTCGCCAAACTCCACTTCTCGCGCTAATGGCGAACATTACGCGATGGCTGGCGAGCTATAGTTATATATTCTACAGACTTCTTAACACAATTCATAATACATGTGATTCAACGTATAAATATAGATAATTAGTTCCCTTGACATCTAGCGCCATCTATTATCAATATATCGAACTAATCGTTATTTAATATCACAAGTACTGACAAGTGTTGCCAACGCTGGAATATTTATTGAATTACATTTTAATGTAATTGATAACGCCACGTGCTTCAACGATAGTTCTACAACGAATTAAAGTCAATGAACCATTGGTATAAAATATACTCACAGCAAACGTCTAAAGAATAATGATAATTGTATAAAAAACACTTGTAACCAGTTTGTTTTATTAAACGAATGGCGAACACTCATAGATGTAAGGTTTTGAAAGATACTCGAGGTTTTTTTGCGCGGTCCCAACACAATTAAGACTGATGGCCCGTTTTTAGAGTTCCGTATACAAATTATTACGTACCTATATGGATACTATTTTGTTAGTTCCAGAGATCCGTCGTAAATTGCTTGATTTAATTACTATAACATTATTTGATGAGTTGAAATTGAAAATTTATGGAAAGATTTAATAATTTGCATGTTTCGAATATTCTTTTTACTCAACATTCGTTCACTGTTTTTTCGTTCACTGATACGTACTTACGAAACATTTCAGTACACGTGAACAAATATGAAAAAAAAAACAAAAAAAAATGTTTATTGGCCTTTAACACTCCTGTACCAAAGTTGAAAATTATATCTTTAGGTATACACCAGTATTAAACAGATTCTTTTACTACTTTTTAGCGGTTCCCAATATTAAGAGCCCGACTCAAGCTGATACGAATGACGTCATTTCTATGTAATAAGAAAATAATTAGATGAACGGAAGGATTAACCTACACGTATGATTGACAGTTATACCTATTTTTGCTCCTTGAAAATTATTTTTTTATCACATCAATAGATCGTTACTGACTCGTAACTGTATTGATTGACCCCTTCGTCAAGGGGTTAGAGTCTAGCAGCTAAACCAGAGGTGTTGGCTTCGATTCCCACCCAAACAAAAATTTATGTGATGAACAGTTACTTTGTTAAATCTGAGTTTAATAAGACTTCTTATATCATAATATGTTTGTATGTTTACCATAACACAGGCGTTTAATAGCCAAATTTGAGGTCAAACAGCCGTGTGTGAAATTGTCCTAATTATTATTCATATACCTACCTTCTCAACAAAACGCTAATAATAAGATACAGCGATCAATAATCTGATTTGGGCACACGGATACAAACTCTACCCCAGAGTCATAGGTACATCAGAATGTTCTCATCTCACTTTCCTCTGTCGTAGAATCACGCGCGCTACGCCTACAGAACAATAATATGCCTGACAGGGGCCAGTAACTCGCCAGCCTTTGTATAACTTAAAGTCTTAAACAATCTTTCATTACGTCATGAACTCCGTACGAGGAACGTTTGCATAAAATAAAAATAAAAACCATTATGAAAAACATCTCCACGATACGTTTGAACGTGATCGCACGCGCCATTGTATGTTGGAACATGTTCAGAGAATTGCGAGAAAAATAATCATTTGTTTTCCGTATTTTGGGTTTTTCTATTGTTCAAACGTAAATCCAAACGCTGTTAGCAACCACAGAGCAACGTAGAGAGTGCGGACATCAAGTTGAAGAGGCCTTATATGATGGGCCTTAGGCCTAGGCCTTGTATGATGTACTTACACGTCTGGCGCATCAACTTAAAGCGGATCTTGACTTCTGACACAAGAACTAGCAGCTTGCTTATGTCCTGTGCAACCTCTTGTCCAGCCTTCGCCCTGTCCTTCTAAAGGTAAGTTAATCGGTCGTCTTAAACGCACTTTTGTCGCATAAAGATCTTATATTTCTACACGGCCTAGATAGCGAGGTTGAACGTTGATCGCGCCTGTTGTAATACTCTACCAATTATGATTCCAAGTCGGCATTATTTCGGTCTCTCCATTCTTCAGCATCCGTAAAGGTTTTTAGATTCCGATCAATGATTATGTAGTGGCAACCGTTTGGTTTTTGGATAATATTTTTAATTGTTTCTGATAAGTTTCCATCCAGATTCCTAGCAGACCTCGACGGCACGGCTTTCGCGTAATTTAGTATGTCATGTTATTGTCGTCCAGTTTTCCCTCTTTTCATAGATAAGTATTAATATATTTGCATTTTTCCTACCTTTTAATTATTCGAATGACAACTACATATATTGATTTGGTATGACGTTGGCGTTTTGACGTTAAATAGTAATTGTTGTTGGCAACATTTATTATGCATTACATGGGCCTGTGTAAGTCCCAAATTATTTTTTAAAGAATTTTGTTTCTCTCAATTTTTATGAAGAATTCTTAATCAATCGCCATACATATTATCATATACGAGAATAATCTCACAATCTACATTCTAATTTGAATGGAACTGAACTCGGGCATCGGACATGCTACGACATTAGTCCGCACATGACTGCAGGCTGATATTGACACGATAAGCTGTAACGTGATCTCATTATCGGACTGCAGTCTTAATGCAATGTGGTTAATTTAATCTCTTAATTGAAAACAGTACTGGGAGATTTTGCTACCAGCCTTTTTCGTGGTATATCATAGTTTGGCGCAAACATCTTATATTTCTTTTCTTATTCCAATTGTGTTTTTTCCATATTAAAGCTACACACAGCCCGGTAATTTATTTAAATAGTTTTCTCTTTCCTTCTATTAAGCGTACGCATTATACCGTGTCATGACGAAAATTATTTCTACATAACTGGTAGTTTTTATTAATAGCAACGTCAAAGTTAGTGTTAAAACGAAACATTTATCTACATTTGCTGACAGCATTGTTACGCTTAAGAATGGCAATATGTTGTTGTTACTGTATCAGCATTTTATAGTACACTAATTACACATTAATAATAAAAGAGCAATGTAATGTTACATTCGATTGCATAAAGAATACTTGATAACATTTACTCGATAAAACTTCGTTATTAAGGGAATATAATTTTAATTAGTAACGTAAACAATAAAAGCAGTATTAGCCTAGTGATTGGGAATTCCGCCTCCAAATCCGCTGGTTCTGGGTTCGATCCCCGCATCTCTGAGTCTGGGCGTGCGTTTTATAATAAAAAAATTATGTCACTCGCCATAACGGTGAACTAAAACATCGGAAACAAATTTGCACACCTTAGAGATGTTATAAAGTGTATAATATTTCTGAGGTGTGTGAAGTGTACCGATCCGCACTTGGCCGGCGTGGCCTCTCACTGAGAGGAGATCCGGCCCAATCACCTTATAGTATCGGTTTAGAATAATATTCCCTGATTTGCCCTCAAATATTAGATCTTACGGGGATTAATATTTTAATACTCTATCTAATTTCCAGACAGTTTTGTTAGAGACAGAGTAATTGCATAAATTGGCGATACTCCAATGTAATGTACGTTTGGGTAACATTATACAATCATATAAGTACATTATATACAATATGATTGAGATCATCCAAAGACTGCTATAAATGAATATATTTATGTACGCGCTGGTATGTGGACGAATAATGTCAATTTCTCTGTTCTAATAATAATAACAATATACAAATGATAACTGCAACATTTTTACATGGCTATTTAGTTAATAAATATACATACTATAGTGTATAGAGATGGGGAAAACTGAATTGAATGGAATCGTAACACATGACGTGTAAGAGGAGGTTTTTGCCCAGCGGTGGGATACGGCATAGACTATAAAAAAATACATTGTATATAATGCATAAAACAAACAAATGTGGCTATAAGAGAAATTTTTGTCCTCCGTGGGACCCGAATCTCGATGCGAATAATCAGCTTCTCTAACTACTAAGCCAAGATATCAGTCGCGCTTATATGGCCACGGGCAATGAAAATGTCGCAACTCTACACATTACCGATCAGTGAAATCAAATATGAGAAATAATCTCTGATTGTAAATATATTTAAAAATATCAGTAAAATGAATGTAATTGAATAAAAAAACATTTATATTTTGGGACATCTTTACACACTGCTATCGGATATCCAAATTTACACAGGCTGTGTTATGGTAACCAGACAGCTGATAAAATATTTACAATACATTTATTTTTCAACAATTATTTTTAAATCAAGAGATGACAAATATTCATGTTTTCACTGAAACATTTTATACGCAGGAATCGAACCTATAGCACTCAGCTTACCAGACAGGTATACCTACCGCCGGACTAATGCTCCAGCCAATACAAATAATCTATTCAAATCAGCTTTCATAATCTTATATAGCAGTGTTTGTTTAGTTATTTCTATCTCTGATATAAGGTTCCATGCCCAGCACACACTTTTGACTTCACAAAATCGAAGTAAATTTGTAGAATGAGTATCACTCAGGAAAATATCAAGGAAATCTGTGCATTATAGGTTTTTCATAATGATCTTCAAGACGTGTTGATTCCATTGACATTTGGGCAGTATGGTAAACTATGGGTTTAACTTGCTCATCATAAGAAGATTCTCTTTCTTTCTAGCTTTCATTATGAATAGAAATCCATATTCGACAGCGGAAGGATACGATTCAATACGTATTCAAAGTAAAAAGGTTGTTAATATATGAATTCTTAACACTGGTTACTCGAGTATTTTTTACAAACTCACGTACCAAATGATTGTTAATATCACTTAAATAGCCGGTTAAACAGAGAATGCAGGTCACATAATACAATACTTAAAGGCACACGCTTTGCATACTAATATAGTACTAGCAATGGCTATTTAGATACACTTAAAACTGTTTTTATATCTTCTTTTGTTGTTATCGCGTGCTTTCAAATAAATTAAAACCAGTACTCGTTTATTTAACTTCACTGTCGACCCACCAGCGCACGGAACGGAAGTTCGATTCGCACCTGTGCCATATACATACGTAAATAAACAAATTTCATCAAAATCGGTCCAGCCTCCTTGCAAGTGAATTACGAATGCACACAGACCGATTTTTATATCATGACTTCCCTATTATATTCCACATTTCTCTTAAACTTGTTAAAAAGTATAAACAAAAAAGAAATCTCATCAAAATCGGTCCGGTGGCCCTGCAGGAAAATTACAAATCTACGCCAATATTATATGTTAAGACTTGCATATTATATCCCACATTTCCATTAAAGTCATTAAAAATTATAAATGTAATTAATAAACTTTACTTAAACGCTAAGAGTCACTGTTGTAAGTTTTTTTTTTTTGTTAATTCGCGGCCATGAGGCATTTTCCATTTAATAAGTGAATATTAAGAAGTCATGTAACATTGTATATAAAGTCTGGAAGATTCGTTGCATTGCTCTGTACCGCCTGCTCGGTAACCGACGCGCGTGCAGGACCCGGGTTCGACTCCTGACTAGGTAAACCGGCATGTCGGGTTATCGGCGACAGTCAATCATTATACGAGACTAGGAGCCTAGCTAAGAGTCACTGATTATTGACATATTTTAAGATATTCCTTTCGATTTTTTTATATCTACATAGGACATAATATGTATGTACATATATGTATATAATCTGACTAGTTACCATCGCCTACTTTGGAATTAGATAGAGATAGCTATATGCGGGGTTATCCCAATTATTATATATATATGGTAATTAAGCAGTGATAGTCCAGTGGTCTGAAATTCAGCCTCTCACTCCGGACGGTGTGGGTTCGATCCTGGCACGCACCTTTGACTTGTCACGTGAGTTTTATAACTAAAATTTGAATATGAAGAGAAATATCGTGAGGAAACCTGCACACATTAGAGATGTTATAAAGTGTATTTTCTGAGGTGAAGTCTACCAACCCGCACCCGCAGCGCGATGGACTGCGGCCTACATCCCTCTTACTCTGAGAGGAGACTCAGTCTAATTGTGAAACACTAAAAGGGAGAAACAATTAACGAGGCTTAATAATTGAATATTCGTACGTACAAAATACTGAAATATTTATTCATGAGGCAGCTTATAATGACTCATTTAATGATACCGATATTTTTCGACGCAAATGTACTTAACGTTATTGACATACATAATATCTTATTGATACGGAGTTCCAATTGCCCAGCTGTGGGACGTAAGCTGTCCACACATCAATTTTGTCAATGATTTTGTTATGTACTTATATATTATTTTATTTTATTGCTCCTTTACTATTTGTAGTAGCGATAGTCTAACGTTTTGGTTTCCAGCTTCGCACTCTAGCGGTCCAAGGTTCAAATCCCAGACACAAAATTTCATTAAAAATAATTCGTAATAATGATGATCAATGATAGAGTTCTCCATAATATAATCTAATGAGAGTGACGTCATACCAACACTTACGTGGTGGTATGGAGTCAAGCCTTAGCTAATATAAGAGATGAAACTGATCAGGTATCGGCCGAAACCAACCTTTGTCCCTAAAGCGATGGAGCATTCTATCTTTACATATTACCTCATGCGAGATGTGTTTACTGTCTTATTGCTTCCTTTTTACGATGAATTTGCGATATTTTGGTTGAACATGATTCTGAATCCTTACACTGTATAAAACAAAGTCGCTTTTTCTTCCTCTCCCTTTGTATGCGTAGATCTTTGAAACTACGCAACGGGTTTTGATGCGGTTTTTTTTAAAGGATTAATTTAATTCGAAAGGAAGGTTTGTATATATAAAACACCCATTATATTCTAGAGAATACTGTTATTTGTGAGATTTCTAATGTGATGTCGTAAATAATAATCTAATGCGCGCGAAGCCGCGGGCAAAAGCTAGTTTAATTGTAATATTTTCTAAAGAGAATAACAAACAAATAGAAGTCATCATACAATTTGCAAGGTGGGAATCGAATCCACAATCAGGTTCTTAGTCACTAACCACTGCACCATGGGGCCAATCGAAGTGTTAACCTTCTAATGATATAAATTGTTATATCATGCAACTGAAAAGCGGTAAGTGATTCTGTATAGGTAGCACACGAGTGCTATATTCAACTGTGAAGAAATAATGTGCATACAGATTAAAAAACAAAAATAATTTTATCCGTCAGGACTCATATAAAGTACATATACATATTTTCGGTAAACTAACTAGCTCATCATTCAATGGGTTTCCCTTCAAGTTATGGTAGACCGGGAGAAAAAGCCCATCGACTTCCGGCATGTTTTTCCATTAAACAAAGCCTTCACTGTACCTGTATACAATAACAATAAATATTATATAAGTACACTTGGAAGGTTTAATGTATACAAACACATATACAAAAACTGTAAGAGGACAAATTGTATGCGTTCATTGTATATAAAGAAAATTTTTGCAAATATGCAAAATTTTCTAAAAGCATGGAGAACACACATCAAGTCCCTACCGGGGTAGAAAAGCCGCTTTCTTACGTCCTTACAAACCTGACGACATTCATCACACTTCTAACATAATATATTCATAACACTTCTAACATAAAGTATAGAGTGCAAAGATGAAAATCAATTTGATGTATTGTATAGGATTATTATGATTATTAATTAATATAGAAATAAGCTCGACCATTGTATTAAAGCACCATTGAAGCATTAACTATGTGTGTAATATTCGCAATTATTGTATGCAACGAAATGCGTCCTCAATAAATGTTTATTTTTTCTCTTTATGCCCTTGTCTCACGCGTCTGCTTAAAAAGATCTCATTATGAGGTAGGGCAGACGCTTTAGACATTTTAATTTAATTTAATTAACATAGAATAAAATAAATATTTTATTTATTAAAGTGTACGTGTACCTTGCATTAATAACATTTTTTTAAATCTTGGTAGATTTTAAAGTGTGTTATATCAAGTAACGCTTAAAAAGCAACCTTCCAGTTCTGATATTGTTTTGAAAACACGTAGCCCTGAGTTTGCAATCATACTTTATTCTTAACTCACACCGTTTTTTCAATCGCTATTAGTAGCGATTAGTTCAAAAGACCTATAATATTTATCATTTTCAATAAAAACTGTTTTTGGATATTAGTGGATGAAGCCATATAAAGCACCTATTGCAGTTTTTTTTTTTTCTATTCCTTAGCACATAGCCATTTAATATTTTTTTTAATACCACACAAATACCACCCCTTCGAAATCTTGCAGTTAAAGAATAAATAATAGTCATATACTATTCATAATTATAACAAATAAATTAACTGCGTAAAATACTTTGAGTGCGGTAACGAACAAAAAAAATTACTTCACTAATTTCTAACGTTAACAAATTCAGTTTGAATTTTTATCAATTAACCGATATAGTTTACTTAACAATTACATACATTACATACTTTATGACAGTTTCATTTCACTCCACATGTATTGCTGTGAATAAAC
>DWQT01004883.1:0-10797 GCA_018244895.1 Myscelus amystis hages
TGGAATGCCTCGAAAAAGTATGTCTCCCTTACCACACCCTTCAAACCGGAACACAGCAGCGCTTGACACTGCTGTTATAAGGCAGAAATAGGTGTGGCTGTGGTGCCGCCGGAGTCAAACCACAGAGGGTTCTACCACCCTTCATTCACCCTACAAGCCTGTTATGAGTGACCGTATCAAGTCTATTACGAGCTATGTACATAGATAAACATTATTCCACCTGTAACACCAACTGTAAAGTGAATAATGAATGTCTGATCATAGACAAGGTTGCGCTCCGCAGGCCGTCTAAGTGCGACCAGACCCCGAGTAGTTTTTTATTTTTTATTTAGCTATAGGCTCGCGTTTGACCGCTATCCCACCTAATGGAGAGCGGGATGCAGCCTAGGATGTAGCACACTTGCCTAGAAAGTGAATAGTTGTGCCCTGAGACGAGTTAAAATCATTAGGAAATGACTGTATCTTATTACTGATTTTAAGGTTATACATATATATAAGTAGAAATTTTAATCAGTAACCCCTACCTGGAGGTGTGTCGATCAATAAGTAGTCCAAATCGCCCCAATCTACCTCGCTGAGGAATTGTTTAATCATACCTTGAAGCAAAAATTAAATTGCATTAATGAAATAGTAAATTTCACACTAAAGTTCATTCAATGTTTAAATTGAACTACACTTGCTAATATCCTGAAAGCTTTTCCACAAAGTGACAAAAGAATACATTGTGTATTATACCATTTTTCTTTGGCCCCCTCCATATGACCGCATCGTCTGGACTGCCCAATAGAAATCCAATGGACATCAGCGATAGATTGTCTGTTACATACTGCAAAAAATTTCCTTATTATTATAAACAACAAAATCCAAATGTATATTAAAAATAGAAAACATTACAGGACATAGGATTTAAATTCTTTGGATAGCTATAATACAAAGAAATAAGAATCAGAATACTTTTTTAGTCAAACTGATACTCGACTACATAATTAAATAGTCACAAGCACTGTTCTGATAATACTACAAGTAATAGTAATTACACATAATATATAGAACACGCAACAACTACATTCCTTTTCCCGTCTAAGACGCGTTCTTTCCCGCCACAAGTCGTGTCACTCGATCTGTGACGTCACAACCCATGGTCGGCGCTCAGTGTTTGTACGACTACTATATTATATACATTTCGTGCGTAGGAAAAGCATTACGCTACATATTATATTATCAACGTGCTACTTACGACCGGGGACCAGCCGGAGCCCGAGTTGTGCACCTGCTCGCCCAGCACGCCCAGCACGCGCGGCTGGCTCGGCCCGCAGATGTCGGCGTCCAGTATGCCAATCTACAATTATACAGATAATAAAGTCCAAACCCACCCACATTTACCATTACGGAACATTTATTGTCGACCCCTTCATTGTGCCGCTGCTCACCACGGGTGTACTCTTGCAGTCAGAAGGTTGTAGGCAGTGGGCTACCACGCTGGTCGGGTGCTGGTGTCACAGACCTTGGTCTCAGAAACATATGAATATTTTTGACTTAGTCTACGGTGCTGCACACCGTTTCCTCACAATTTTTCCTTCACTCTTAAAGCGAGTGATATTTAAATTCTTAACTTATAAAACACACGTAAAACCCAGACGCGGGTACACAATTTGAACTCAGGACCACCGGAGTGGGTGTAATGGGATTTACTTTGGTTCGTAAAAGATGTTAATAAAAATATTAATTGATCAGCATTCAGGTAATTGTAAAACAGGAATGGGGACCGGTTGGTAACATTGGAAACATCAGTTGCAATGTACCATACACCACAAATTCGTGTGCTAAACATTGTTTGTCTCTATGTAAAAGAAGAAGTACTCAACTGTAAGTACCTATATTTGCAGCTATCGTGGCTGACCTACATCGCCGGCGCGGCCGCCAGCCCGTACCACGCGGTGCCACGCCATGCCCGTCGCTCGTCGCACTGTTTTGCCAAATCTTTTCCGCGCGCCACGATCGATACACGCGGTGTGTGCAAGTTTCCACCTCAAGTAAACTAACATGGAATTCGGCAACTCGCACGAGCGACGCTCCAGATATAACCGGGTAAATTATACGACCAATTCACATCTTTACATTACAATAAGTGTAAGTGTAAAACTGGTTTGTGTCGATGTGTAATTCTCGTCAGAAATATTGCAACCGCGAGAAATTCAAAACTCGCCAATGTTCATTAACAAAAAATTGCAAAGAAGCCAAATCATTCTCCTATACACCTAATAGGGTTTCACTTGATTGTCTCAGATTCTTTTAATAAAGCACTCGGACAGAACAATATGTTGCAGATAACATGTTTTGTAATCCCCCGATATGTAAGTAACGATAAACACATAGCTAATTTCAATTTAAAATAAACTGATGATTTTCTTAAGTACTTATGTTACAACATTAAAAATTCTTTAAATTATCAAAAGACGTTCCTAATTATGAGGCAAATTATGTATCATTAACATTTTAAAAAAGCCGTTACAAATGCTAAGTTTATACAAAGTTTATTATTAGAACTAGACTAGAGAATGTAACGACTACAATTAATAACAAATGAGACTTACATTCATATCTGGATGCCTTAAAGCGAGGGCATGCCCAATGAGGGACGTCACGGTGCTCTTGCCCACGCCGCCCTTGCCCGAGAGTATCATGATCTTGTGCTTCACGTTTGATAGTTTGTTTCTTATCAGTTCTATCGCCGGGTCGGGCCCTGCCGCCGCACCTGTGGAAACAGTCGCTATTATATCCTGCAAGTATAAAATAGCCCTTATACTCATAATAAATCATAATTGTGGCTAGGTATTAGGCTACAGTGTACCGTGCTAGCCAAGTACACATTGGCAGACATATGTGATTAGCTATTTGTTGTTTGTTTATGAATTCTTAAGGTAATGGAATAGTCTGGCTGGACCTCTGTATCCTGTAAAGTACAACCTAGCATTTGTCCAACGAAGAGTAAATAAGTTGTAGTTACCTAACTGTACTACATCGTATAATGCATCATCACTTTCCTTTTAAGGATTTTAAAAAGCCACATGAAAGCCAGCTAATAAAAATTCTTTAACATGAAAAATATATGGCATTTTTTTCACACTGTAAATCATATAATTAAATTTCAGTGTAAGCCTACTAATGTATACATTAATAATATAATATAATGTATAACCATTGAATGGCTGCGTATTTGAAGATTAAAATAAAATTGTTTGTTGTCATAGTGATAAGGATTACCTGAAGCGCAAATATTCTGATTTGGACATCCTGCACACGCTGACGCTTTTCCAGCATTCTCGCTTTGCGTCCCAGGGCAATCTAAAAAGAACATTACTTATAAACAAATTCTTGATACCAACTATTTCCAAAGTTTGAGAAAACTCATGTTATTTACGATTTGGTGCGTTATCCGGTACTCCGCTCATAGTTACTAAAGTCTAAGTAACAGCTATAAATTTAGAGTTCTTGGGATTAACAACTAAAATTATTTCATGTTGCTCTTGCGTTCACTTTCAACATTTTCGTCACGAAAATTAAAATGATAATGACAGGATTGACAGCATATAAAACAGGCTAAGTGACAAATGACAGCTGTTATTGAATATTGACATAATCCATCCTATTTGATTACAAAATATTTGGATATTACCATTTGCATAATTTGTTCGCGAAAACTTGAGTTACAAATATGGAATTTGTATATAATAAATGTAAAAAGATTATTTATAAAAGAACTTTATGTAGATTCATATTGTGACAATGTCAGTTGTTTGTTCCATTTCCTATTTATTATGTAATATAAAAATTCATAGGTTAGATAACGTTGAGAATTCAAATGAAACCATAGATGTACGAACACTGATAACTAGGGGGGGGACATGAATCTTTGACACCAAATTTGAATTTCAAAATCCCTTTCAATTGGTTTTATCACATTATTTTACTTTTATCAAAATTGTTGAATTACAGCAGTTTGTGATTGCTTCTAACACATAAACTTTCATTCAAAATGGCCAAAGAAGTGTCGATGTGTACGGTAAATGGTCAAAAAATTTTAATATCTATGTATTTCATATTATTATTGTTATTATTAATATCCCTATATTATATATTATTATCCAATGAAGATATTTACAATGCTGTACTTGTAGCAACTTCAACAATGGAGCCCGGTGAAGGAAACTGCTGGGGCGCCGAGCGTGCCTCCGCAAGTAGGCTACTGTTTCCACTCACCAAAAAAGCACCCTTGGAGGCCTATAATGGGTTACGAAGAAATAGAAGTAACACCCATGTAAGTTACGGCAATACTTGGAAATCCCTGATGGAGAAACATTCATTGAAATGAAATATCCAATAAAGAGACAATGACCAAATACTCAGTCAGTCAGGTCGCTGATCAGCTTATATGAAGTCTTTTACTTCCCGTTATTTTCCTGTGATGCATTCTAGTATTTACGTATCGATCCTAGAAACTACAAACTACTCTCTAAACACTCGTAACATCATGAGTAGTAGGATTTTTTGGATATGTTTGATAAATCTTGATATTGGTCCTGAAAAGATAAATTTGTATACCTGCTGTGAGCCTTTTTGCTAAATACGAATTACACCCACTTGTATGTACACCTCTATTTACTCGAGCTCATCATGAACTTTATACTACAAGGTCTCCGCAGGCCTTCTCAACCTATAACAAACACGATGGTGGATCCTTGCTACACGCCAGCGGGAATGGCAGCGGAGCCCCTGCGCTTCCCCAATCTGGTAACGGGCTTCGACCGCAGCCCCGAGCACGCAGCCCGGGCTGCATTGTACACGCGGTACACGCAGTACGAGTGGAATCAAAATAGCATTAAAAATTACAATGAATCGGACGCTAAGAGGAACTTTTCGGAGCGAGTACGAAATGACATCATGCGGCTGCTGAGGTGAGTTCGGCAAGAAAGAAGCTGTCGCGTCCCCGAATAAAAAGCTTTAAGGGTACTGTCTACCATACCGACTAAGTGGAGCGTGCTCTTTTCATATAACTTAAAGATCATCGTGGCTATAAGGCGGGTAGTAGGCGGGTAAGTCGGACGAGATTCAAAAAATCATCATCTTTTTTTTATATCTGATCCACTAACTACATTCAGTTTTGCTCGATTGGAAGGAGTTCAAAATACACTTTACATTTTCAATGCCTATTCACTTAATATTCTTGTTGTTTGATTGTTTCTTGAATACTTTACTTCTGGCAATAGGTGCTTGCAAAAGAGACAGGTAGTGCCTTCTTTTTGGGTATCGTTTCGGTAAGCAATAGTTCAAATTAGCTGCTTTTTCTGTTTAGAGAAACAGATGAAATCGGGACACAGGGCCAGCGAGACTCCGGCCGAAGGATCGGAGAGCGCATCACAGACACTACGTTTTGGCGAAATGAGGCAAGCTTACGGTCGTTAAAATTATATTTGTACAACTGTCATTCCTCCCTTTGAATCAGCATTTAGGGGATACTTAAAGAACGCATTGTATTTGCATGCTCTTTTTTTCACCTTTTAATGGTCCACTGCCGGACCGGGTCTCCTCTCGTAGTGAGAGGAATTTAGGTCATAGTCCACCACGTTGCCAAATGGGGGTTGCTAGACTTCATACACCTCAGAAAATATTATACAAACTTATAACATCCCTAAGGCGATTTGCACCGTTTTCTAAGTCTATGTATATTGATTTGTGGCTAGAGTGGGATAATAATGATAAAGAACTGTCCGTCTCGGCTAAGCTGAGCGTCGTCAGTGTGGCAACCGCCATAACCACTACAGCTGTGCAAAGCGCGTTTTAGGTGTCAATAGAGATGGAGCGGCTGGTGGCGACGTGCGAAAAGCTGAACGACACGCGGCGGCAGCTGGAGCGCGCCGTTGCCGGCATCGAGGGCCCGCTGCACATCGTGCAGGAGTGCCTCTACCACCGCGAGAAGCGCCAGGGTGAGCGCCGCGCGCGTGCGACCCGGACCCCCGGCTTCGGCTGCAATACCCTTATGTTGGCAAAGGGAGATTGTGCGGCAGATTGGCCAATAGGAATAGAGTAAAATGGTATTAGCAGATATTCGTGCGAGGACGAACACAATAATCAGCTGGTCGGCCGTTTCATTTTGCAGTGCCCTTTTAAGAATCCATTTAAAACTTGATTTAATCAATTTGGACTGTCAGTGATTTGAATTAGCTTATTTTTTGCTTATTTTTCCATTTTACGGATCCTTGTTTTTAATGGAGTGTTCTGTTGTCCTTCGTAATGTTATGCATATCTATTAAAATTGAGACCCATACCGACGCGAGATGCATGTATGCGCTTACTGCAGGTATTGGACCGTCTTCTCATTTCAGGCTTGGAACAAGTGCACGACACCGTGGAGCAGTCGCTGCTCAAGGAAGTGGCGATACTGCGGGAGAGTCAGGACAAATTCAGAAATATGCTCGAAAAGGTGCACTTAGAATGCTCTCTGATGCAGTTCGTTTGTCTGTGGTGTCCATATCTTACCATTAAGGGTGTACACGTTCTAGTTGTTGATAACTAATTGATTGACACGTACTCGTAGTCTATTTTCTGAGTGATTCAGACCCCGAATGTCGTTAACATGATTGAGTGGAGTTCAGGTGAGGCAGCAGTCGAAGAACTGCCGCGCCACGCAGCACGAGCTGGAGACGGACATGCGCAACAAGGAGTACGCGCTCGGCATCGACTCCATGTGCCACCAGCTCAACAACTTCTCCAAGGTTCGTGTCCGCTTCCCGCTGCTCGCCGCCGTCCGATTGTAAGCTGTCGAGGCGAAAAACGCAGAGTCCTCCAAGGCGGGCGATGTGTCGGCGACGCCTATGGTGTAACACCTTTGGGGTGAGGTCGCACCGGTTTTCTACACCAATTCAAAATAATTACAGTTTTCCTACCTGTCAACTAGGGCCGTACCCGTATTATAGTGACGTGCCACATGACACACCACAAACCTTACCGTCAGGTGGTCCATTTGCTTGATTGTCGGCCAAACAAAAAATAAAAAAGCACAGCCTACATTATGATATCACACCTAACTTTATTAGAAACGGTGCCTACACTGGCTGTTTCTGGCTACGTTAGGTACAGCTTATGAGCCGTTTATAATCCCCCGACGAGATAAAATCGTGGGGGATATTTAATATGAATATTAGTATATTGAACACGGGGAGCGCTAGGTTTAGCGACATAGGCGATAGTAAAGCGCGGAGCGTGAGAGCGTAGTGCGGCGCGCGCAGGGGCTCCAGTTCTACGCCGGCATCGAGCGCTACGACCCCACGGTGTGCGACGCGCCGCGCTGGGCCGCCGCCAGCGCCGCCACGCTGCAGCGCTCGCAGTCCGAGCGCGCCAAGGCCGTGCAGATGCTCTCCGGTGAGACCCAATTCCCCCCCCCCCCTCCCCCCATCCACCCCCACCTTCCTCCTACACTCAATGCTCCCTGCTCACCCCATCACGGAGCTGGCGCGATGGTATTCCGTTTGATTCCGTTCCCCGCGCCCCACAGATGCCGACAATCTGATAAACGTGTCAGCCACGGAGATATGGGACCAATGGAGCAACACCAACAGCGCCTTCACGCGGCGCATCGCCGAGACTATCGAGATCAAGAACAAGCTGCAGCTGCACCTGCACAAGGTCTTCCAGCTGTCCAAACACCTAAATAACTCACCTCGTATAGCCGACTTACTTTTGTCAGACTCAATAGCTGCGATAATGCATCTATTTTCGTATTTATTGTATTTACAATAACATCTATGTAAGTATAGGTATAATATGCGTAGACATACAACGAAGATTCAAACTCATACGAGGTGTCACGAGGGGGTTGCCTTAGAACTCATTTGACCGCGAGAACATAACTAATTCGATTGGAGCAAACGAGGCAGTGTGACGAGCGGCGCTGCCGGACGTCCCGATTTTTAAATCAAAATTACATGTCCCGCGCGGGACAAGCCTCGTCCCGCTTTCGGGTATAACTCGAACTTAAAATATCATAAGTTTCTATGGCTATTTTCGCTATCTATTGTCGCGTACGAGTGATTTGAAACTGAAATCAAAAGATATATTTATGTATATTTAAAAACTCCTGATGGGATACATTTTTTTATAATGTCCCGCTTGCGATAAAATAATTCTGCTTTTTTGACTCGAAAGTCTGATTTTGAGACTTGGCAAAATAAGACTAAGACATTTATTTGCACAAAAATGGGTACATTGAAAGATGTTACAGAATTATTAGTTCTTATTTTGCCTTTCACGGTGTACAAATTTGGCATAAAAATCTGGCCACGGCGGCGACGAGGTAGTAAGCGCGGTCGGTCCGACAGATCCAGCAGGAGATCTTCGACGTGGAGAAGACGCTGGAGCTGCTGAACAAGGCCGTGGAGGACAAGCTGCAGCCGCTGCGCGTGGCGCACACGCGGCTGCAGGCGCGCACCAACCGGCCGCACCTGGAGAAGTGCCGCGACGAGGCGCAGCGCCGCCTGGTGGCCGAGGTGTGCGCGCTGCAGGACGCCATGGAGTCGCTGCGCTCGCGCCTGGCCACCGCCGAGGGCACGCACCAGACGCTGCTGGGCGCGCGCGCCGGCCTCGAGCAGGACCTGCGCAGCAAGGCCGCCACGCTCTTCATCGACCGTGACCAGTGCATGGGGCTGCGCCGCGGCTACCCCGTCACCGCCGCCATCAAGGCCTGACCTTGCGCCGCCGCCCAAATTGACCGTCGGAAATAAACTATTCGGATCGGTTCGAGTATTTTCTGTTAACCTCTCGTCCAGCGATGACGCATTAAATACTAACAAAATGATGTAACATACGAACTATCACCAGATTGTTCTAGTTGATTTCAAGTTACTGTGTTTTCTCAAGTGTTTATAGCTATTTAAACGATATTAAAACACAGAGTTTTTAAAACTTTTGTCCGTCTACCTATCTATGTCTTTCTGTTTTTCTGGCCGAATTTCGGAATCGACTGAAGTGAATTTAATGGAATCTTCACTGGAAGGTAGAGGTAACAGGGCACTATATAGGCTACTTTTTATCCCTATATAAATATAAATACATAATTAAAATGCAAATACATTTTAGAAAAATCAACAATATTTATTTACAGGAACAACAACCAAAAGTACTGAATTCTTACATCCGCCGTTATCACATGATATCATTCGCTACACTACGACACCAGTTACAGTTTGTCAACACTGAACATCATTTCCTCACATACGATGGAACTGGTAACTTCATGCCCTTTTTCGCTTCGAAGAATGTGTAAGAGAGAACTATCTCATCCACATACTCCATTTTGGGATCGTTCATAAAATCTGGGTCTATGTAGAAAAATACTGGCATGTCCACCTGAAAAAGAAATTATTATTACAGCAAATATAGCCTCTCGAATTATGGTGTGAATTAGCATGCACTTGGCAGGCATGCTGCCTTGCCGCAGCATCCCTTTTAACTAACCATATTGGAAGATTAGACAGCCAATATCTGTCTGTGTTATGTTGCGATTGAATCATTAGTTACTAGACACGCCCTACTATTATTCTAGTATCACACATTGTCCCTAACAAAGGAGATAGTAAGAACTGTTACTTTATAACGCTGACTGGCGTCTTCTACATTCATCAATTTCATTAATAAACAAGTAACAAACAATAGTAGTACTTTGAAGCCAAAAAATCTCAATTTTTTTTTTACTAGCCTAGCAAACAGGCAGACGGCCACCTGACGGTAAGCGGTCACCGTCGCCTGGACACCTGCAACATCTGAGGAGTCGCCAGTGCGTTGCCGGCTTTGGAGGAGTGCCCTTTTTGCGCCTGTTCTGTTATTTGTACCTGTTCACGCGGATTGAGTTGCTGCTCCTCAAAGCAGAAGCATTGGATCTTGTTGAAGTACTGGCCGGCTTCGAACGGGAGCACGTTGTACGTGCTGATGCCGATCACGGGCTTGTCGGTGGGGTTGCGCGCCGTATAGAATGCCAGTGCCGTCTCACCGGGCACCACCTTGTCATTAACAGTCAGTTATCAAAACATGTCATTTTTTTTCTCACCAAACTATCACTATGGTGATAAAACAATGATAAATCTTCAGTATACATAGATAAATGGTATGAATGTTAGTTTTTATTTTTTATTTTTTTAAAGATACATCAACGACTTATCACTACAACATTTAAAATAACATAGAGAGAAGAAGAAAAAATGAATTCAGTGATTAGCCTTCACAGATGTATACAGCACTGACCAATACGGAGAAGGTTACAACGATTTGTATACAACATACCTCGTATATTTGAAGTTAATGCATTCTGTAACATTTAATTTTCACTTTTGTGTGACATAGTTGTTGATATTTCTTTACACATGGAAAGTGCCTGTAGCTCATGTTTGTGTTTAACTATCACTGCTAATAGTGGAAATAATGCTAATGCACTATTTATTAACATGGATAGATTTAGAAAGAAACTGCCAGAACTCACAGTGATGTCTCCCTGTTGTGGCTTGAAATTCCACTGCATTGAGGAAGATATATCCGCATTGAAGCGGATTTTAACAGGCCTGTCTTTGACTGCCTTCATGTTGCTGACTGCCTCGGTGGCCTCGGCATCCACTACTGTACCTCCATAGCTATATGCCTGCAAGTGTAAAATAAATATTTATAAAGATTTGTGGATATTCATGTTATATGAGGATACTAAGTGTAGTATATATACATATATATATATATATATATATATACTACACTTAG
>DWQT01004884.1:0-10795 GCA_018244895.1 Myscelus amystis hages
ATTAACTTGCCTACCGAATTAGGTCACCCTGTAATGTTAGGTTAAGTTTCTAGAAAATGAATAAATAAATAAATAAAAATATTTCAATAATGAACTCCAAGCCGAATTCGCAACGATCTAGAAAATATGGTAACCATATTCCTCTAACTGATCCCGTTGCCCAGTTCTAACGGTGCTTACCATCAATCTCGCCACAATCGACCACTTAGGGGTGCGTGACGTCACGTATTGGTCCGTCAGCTGCGCATGGCATTTAATGGTCTGTCAGTCGTTACCGACGGCGCCGGACTAATGAACAGAGCGCTAAGTGCCTAGTTTATATTTAGTGCAGCTATCTGTAGCGCGATGAAATTTACACGACTCAAGTTTACAAATGTTGTACGCCCTGTATAAGATGCGTCTGCTTTCAAATGCTATTGGTCTATCATTTAATGGACGCTTGCGTACGAAACAGATTGTTAAACATCGTTTTGCGCTCTGCAAATGTATCTCGAACTCACATTTCAGTCATACAATCTACTAATAAATAAAATTGGAGTGTCTGTTTGTAATATTAAAATAACTGCATATTATGTATGTAAACAGGGTACATATACCAAAATAACGGTTTTTACAATTTTTGTCTGCCTGTCTGTGTGTTTGTTCCGACTACACTCTGGAACGGCTGCACCGATTTTGACGGGACTTTCACTGGCAGATAGCTGATGTAACAAAGAGTAAAATAGGCTACTTTTATTTAATAACAATAACTTTTTTGTTAAATGCCGATGAAGACGCGGATGAAGCCGCGGGCACCGCTAGTCAGTAATAAAACTGTAGCAGGCTGTATGGATACAGTATGCAGGACTGTAGCGTTATACAGCAGGTACATCTCCGATCTTTACGGAGTTTACATGTATATTGTATACCATTTACTGTAGCGTCTTTAATGTGTTTGGAACGGTTTTTTTTTCGCATCGACCTATCTATCACAGCGTTCTAATTAGTACTGACTGCTAATCCGGAGATCGTGGGTTCGATTCCTTACCAGGACAAACATTTGTGTGATGAGCACATTTGTTTTTCAGTACGGTAGTAATATTTATAAGCTGTCTGGTCATCATAACAGGTTAAGATCGCTGTATGAGAGTGTTCTGAGATATTATTGTTATCTAACTTAAAATCGCTTTCCATCAATGTACCTACCAACCTCAATCACATGTAAGTCTTCTTTAATGCGTTAAGCACGGATCTCGGGAACCCAATAACGATATATTATAATGTAAATATAATTAAAATCGGCCTTACAGCCGCCCGGCCACAATGGGGCTGTCGAAAATAATTCTCGGCCACCACGCCGACCGATTATTCACACCGGTGACAAATGGACGTGTTCGCTTGAATTTGGTTTATATTTCACGGATTTCGCGACCTGTTAATGTATCGCTTCGCATCGCTGGTATTTCGTTGCTCACGCGTTCATCATTTTATTTCACCCGACGTTGTGTTATTTATTTATGCACACTTAAATTACGATTACTTTCAGTTTTGATTTTTTTCTTGATCGAAATATTTCATGATTCATTCGTGTTTCAACGCATCGGTTGGACCATTGCAAATTAACTATCGTATCGTATCTAGTGACTGGTTGCTACAGGATTTAATAAGTACATACATCTTAGTTTTTTAGTAGGTACGGTTTTATTTAGTGTTGCTACAGAAAATGTTGCTCTTAAAGTTGATTGGTATTTAACAGCACGTACCTAATGTGTCTAGTGCAACATTCAGAGACTAGGTTTCATGTAGAACATAATAGAGCCTAGTGGCACTGCCAATTCCGGTCGGCGCCGGTCTGTCGCTATACGAAAATATATGAAATGATATTTTTATGTTTGTGCTCTTAAGTACCTACTTGCCACGTACGCCAGATGTGAATCAAGCTTAACAATTATTTCGCTTAACATTTATACTTTAACTACACTTTACTTACTTTTATAATAATTACGATTTACAATTATACTGCGATTATAAAATGGCTGACTGCAAATTTTACGATTTCAATTTAAAAACATAAATTTATGTTTTAAAGACGAACTCACACAGGTAAAAGAAAACGTGAGTTCGAACAATATGTATTAGAACCGGTGTAGCTTCTAATCTATTAAAATAACATCAAATTTGACAACATCTTGGCAAATCGCAGCGCGAGTATATTTAAACGGATCAGGTTTCATACTAAATTCTTAGTGAATAATGTAAAAAAGATTAAGATCTTTATCTTCATCTATCTATTCTGTTATCATCAGTCTTAGGCCGTACCTACTTGTTGCCATAAAAAGTAACGACAGGCAATTGAATATATTTGTAGTGAATTGATTGAAAAGATATCGAACATATTTTTTTCAAATGGGAAAATTAAGGTCTCGTGTGATGCAAGATTTTTTTCTTTTTCTATCTAATGAAGATTAAATAGTTGTAATTAATGATACGCCTTTGAAAAATGTACTTTAATCCTATTAATTACTTTTTAAACTACGTGGAGTTACACTTTTTTTAAACTAAGGATTTTTTTAACTATTGAGGGTTCATACTTTTTCATATTACGGGAACATTTAAGTTCCTTAATTAGTTATAGATATTTATCTAGTTATGGCTGTCAAAAAATCGCACAAGTATTAACTTTCTCATTATGAAAGAAAGATACGTCGAACGGCGGTAGGGTAGAAAAGGATAAAAAATCACTTGCGAATGAATTATCATTCACTCTTCCGTTGCGACAAGAAAGGTTTAACGCAGTTCCGGGTAGACCGCACAGAAGTGATGGGTCAAATGATACTCGGCGCAGGCTTTATCTTCACGGGGACTATACACCTTCCTTGAGGTCGACATAATCCTGGACGCCGCAGAACGATGGACGATTGGGAACCACTGAAATGAAGAATAAGAAAATAAAATACCCTGATTCAAATTTAGCATCAATTAATTTTGTGAGTACAGTAAGAGAGCATTAATAAGTAAGAGATAATAGCAATAATAAGTAAGAGAGCATATAATTAAGTGGCTCAGTGGCGCGCCTTGGGAGAGGCCTATGTCCAGCAGTGGACTGATGTCGGCTGATGTATAATTAATTTACATTACGTGTAGTAGATTTAAACTTTGAGGAACTGAGACCTGTTCAGTTGTGATACTTGACGGGGTGAAACACAGGTTTGAGAAGCTATGTCTTACGTAACAAGCAATACGTTGAGAATACCAAAACATTCGGCATTCCTATCCCAAATAGGCATTTAAAATAGGCATTTAATAAAACACACATAAAATGAAACAGATCTGAATTTTTTAAAGGTCTCAATAAATCAGCGAGCTACATTAAAACGCCATTAATATATGTACAACTCATGAATACAGAATTAATATTGTATTTTATTGCGTAAATAATAATAGGCCGAACCAAGCGATTACGTAATCGCAGAGGCATTTTTATGACATTTGACAGGAGCAATGTCATCATGACAGTATTTAAATTCCATAAGAATAGCCAATTGGTTCAGTGGATAACAAACCTGACTGTTAAAAGGATTGTGGGTTGCGATTTACAAAAAAAAATCTGTTATTAACATATTGAAAGTAACATATCATACAACGCACTTCCGAAGCTAAATAGACATTATAGGTACACGATCCAAATTGCACTGAAATCCTAATAAGCTTGAAATACCACGCAAAAATGTCACTAGCTCACAGCAAATTGTCTTCAAGCGGTTGCAGCTGTGATGGACACCTATCAAATTAACATGAATTAATTAAAAGCCTATGTCATATTATAATGGATATTTCTAAGATGATTGAGTGTGTTACCCCTGCGTCGATTTGTGGACGGCATTCGATTAAAATCGAACACAACCGATAAACGCTGTCCATTGCGCGCGAAGTGACTCGAGTCTCGTTGTTAATGGACGGTATGCGTCAATGGATGTGCGGTGCAGATGTGCCGTTGTGAATGATGATGGGATGAGAAAGCTAATTACGGGTCTATGGAGCGCGCAGGGTGTGGCATTCCGTCGGGACGTTGAACTAGAAAGCAGATCTACGAATAGTTTAGAGAGATTGCAATATATTTTTTTCTATTATAAATACAAAGTCCTCAGCTTACAGAGATATAGGTCCATATATCCTATAATAACATACAGGATTATATTTGTCAACTGTCGACATATTTGTCAACCAATTTTATTTTACTCCTTTTGAAACATGTTTTCCTCAAATTCTCAATAATAGGTAATGGTTGAATTTCGAAAAATTTCTGAACTCTTCTTTGAGTTCATGCTCCTGACCTTCAATGACCTTCATTGATTGTATGTATACACCTTATCTATACTAATAATAAAATTGTAATATTGTGTGTAATATTAAAATAACCGTATTTTACTAAATGCATATGTATGTAAACACGGTACACATACCAAAATAACATTTTTTTACAATTTTTCGCTGTCTGTCTGTTTGTTCCGGCTAAACTCTGGAACGGCTGGACTGATTTTGACGGCAGATAGCTAATGTAACAAGGAGTGACTTAGGTTACTTTTATTGTGGAATTATATAACTTTTTTGACGCGGACGAAGTCGCGGGCACAGCTAGTAATGGATAAAACAATTCGAATTACAATTCGATACTAATACCAATTATGGGATCAAATATAATGATAGCAGATATTTTCAGCACTACTTATGTTTACAGTGAAAATGTTGCTCTGTCTGTACGTTTCTATCTCTCTGGTCGTTCTAAATGATGCACAGTATCATGATGCGAGCCGCAAATGTGTTATCTCAGTACTCCCCTTAAGAGACAATCGCATAGCGTTGATTGGAGCAACTATATTTTACTGTCACTTTGATAGTAGTATAAGTATTATATTATTTTAAATACTAATTTAATGTATTAATTTAATATTAAATATAATTATTAGCATTCCCTTCTACGCCGTAAAAGGCAAAATTTGGATTGAAGTAATAATTCTGTCAAATCTTTAAATGTACCTTTTTCTTTTCTTTTTTACCTTTTTTACCTTCCTTTTTACCTTTTTTACCTTTCTTTTCTGTTTTTCTATTCTTTTTACCTATAGCGTTTCGAAAAGGATTCAAATTATATACGCTGTAGAAAAAAACTGTTCCTAATAAAGACTTCACTCATTTTATGTAGTCGTGTGTGTATAACCTAACCATTCTCTCCATGGGTCTCAGAACGAAAAGTTCCTTGTTTTAGCTTTAGAGCCTGGACCCTTAAACAGATTTAACTCTGAACCCTATCTTCAGACTGGACACATGCTATGAGTTTTTATCAATAGCCAGTAGCTGGCTTCGCGGCAGGCGAAGGTTATTCGAATTGAAGACGACCCGATGAAAAAAAACTTTGAGAGATGTATAATTGTTGCGTCGACAGATAATAAATAACAGCCTACAACTTCATCAGCGCGGTACTGGTGAATCAGACAAATTAAATTTATCATAACACCAATTTGCGAATTAATCTATCATAGATATTATTGATGATTAATTAAAGTGTACTGAGCAGTCATAGCATGGTAGTCAGTTTCACCCATCAGGTTTCTGAGGTTCTAATCCTGCCACGACCCTGACTTTATTTAATTATTATTACAGAAAAAACTTGTTATCACCAACTTACCTAAAAACTTTACTAGCGTAAGGATTGTTTATAGAAATATTAAGAATATTATGTAGAAATATTAGCTTGTGCCCGCGGCGGAAGAAACCAGTGTTATTTTAAGTTTACCAATTCAGATCCATGCTAAACTAAGGCCATAGGAGGTATTTATAGTGCTGTCTCGTGAAGATATGGAGTTTCCAACAAACCCTGGTAGAAGCCACACGATAACCCTGAATCTATGAAGAGGGAGAACCAAAAGGCTATTGCGTAACTTAAAACACTTGTAAGCCTGAATAATAAATATTTGGAAACACATTATGAGAGTTATAATAACAAGCATTGCTACTTTTAGTACAGATTTAGCGGCGATGCCTTTGTACACACACACTTATTTGCTATCTTTACATGAGATCGAACAGAAAAAAAAATTGCCACTGCTCTAAGACAATGAATTAAGACAAAAAATCGGTGCTATTCAATTTGTAAGTATTTATGTATACACTAGGGATGGGCCGACTACTCGGTTTAAATTCATCATAGTCGTTTATATTTCAACTACTCATAATGGGCTGAGTAGCTCGGATCCAGCCTCTAATACCCGCTAACGAGTATATGGCTAGAAATGTTACATTTTCCTAACTAAAGCACACGCCTACTTTCTACGTACTATGCACATCATAATATAGCCTAAAATACAACGATATACATTAAAATGTCCGTTGAAACAAGCTTACACACGTTTACGCATCACAAACCTATATAAATGCATACCGAGTAACTGATGAAGTACTCGTTTTCTCGGTTTCTCGGCATCACTTCAACTCGGCCCGTCACTACTATATACGTTCTGTCCATCACATAGCGGGAACTCAGATAGCAGATAATATATTACTGTATGTAGCACGACTGACGTGTGCAAACATGTTGTATGATTTATTATGCGAATTAGCGATGCCATAGAAATCTTTATATACCCCACTATTATTATAAAACAGTGATAAATGTAGAAGAAGCGTGTCAGCTTTGTGAGCATAGAGCTATTTGGCGCTCAATACTTCGTGATGGCAATAGTAATTATAATTAAAAATGGCAAAATTTTCTCTCCGTGTACGTATGATTGTTAGGGCCAGATCAATTTGAATGGAATTTATCACACAGACAGATCGTAACCTGGAATAAAATATAGAGTACGATTACTAATTACATTTTCTAAAAATAACGCTATAAGTATGTAAACAAGATCGCGATATCGTTTCTTTAAAGTTATCTTACCTTTTATCTATATTTGCCGAAGATACCCCTATGATTAATATAAAAAGATACGCGGTGGACACAACGTGATAGATCACGCTAAGTCGATTAATACCGGCACAACACGAATGGGGTTAATTAAGGATATTATGGGCAACACACGGCCGCTATTAACAGGACGCGCTAAGTTATTGAGGCTTTCAACAACACACGCCAGAGGGCGCCTTATCGACTAATCACGCGCGTCCGCCTCGATCGGCTAATTTCATTTTACGTCCAGTCTAACCCTTAACATTGTAGTCTGTACCGAGCTTAATTTTTTTGCCGTATTAATGAAACGCCACATCCACACATTTTCAATGTACCTATTGTACCTATACATATACCTTTATACCTTTTTACCTTTATACCTATATATATACCTTTCAATGTACCTATTCAATGTACATATTGTACGGTTTTTTACATTCGAAGTAAAATACCGTATTATTTTCAATACAAATAAAACTTTGGGAACTCAAATAAGTACACTTATAAGAACAATATGTGTTTTTGCCGGGCTTAAGTCGAGCGTGTTGCCGCAAAAAGCAAATTACGATCGGGAGCTGACTTAAAACGGTGATTTTTTTCTTCCGACGGATTTATACAAACGATTCTAAAGGCCACAGATGGATAAATAGACACGAGAATAATGGTATTGTATCTGTATCATAGAGTATTTACATTTAGAATTGATTTGGGTAGCGAGTGGACTTCAATTCGCATCTTTTTGATTTATAAAATGTGTAATTGAACGTTAGCTTTACATGAAACGAATCGTCATAACATCGTTAAAGTAAGGAATTACAAAATGTACAATGATCGTATGAAAATCGGTAAAGGCACATCCCTAATTTTTTAATTTTATTTTAGTTTGTGTGTTTCTTAAAATGTTTTTCTTTTTTTCAAATATTTTAGTTTTAATAAAATGTTAAGTTAAGTTTTTTGATTTTATTCGTATGTGCTGTTCGTAAGACTACGATTAAAGTGTTTTCTTTTCTTTCATTCTTTCTTTCTTTAATATTAATAAAAAAGAAAAGTTTGAAATTCGAACGCTTTGAAAATTGTTGTTACACAGTTGTCGAGTTGTCTATGGTTTAGTGATACTTCACACTTTGATATGAGACGTTATTTTAGTCTCTAGAGCATAAGTAGACAAGTCGTTGAATGTTATATTATTACGTTCGATTTACATTGTTTCACTGTCATCGGCCGTCATCTGCATGTTTCTGACCTTGTGCTCGTATCGCTTTGTGTTACAAAAAAGCTTAACAACCGCACAATGAGAATCTGCTGTTGTGCTATTCATGTTAAGGCCGCGGTGCTCAGACATTAATATTTTTAAAACCTAATTGCCTATTGTCCATCTCCGGGAACCGATCGCATTACCATCCACTCCTCGGTCTTGCGGTCACTGAAATTGTAATAAGGAAAAAACACCGCTTCAAATATGACAGGAATCGGAACGAGGCTTAAAGTGCCCTCGTATTATGATAGATGGCGCTATTTGCTTTCAAAATCAATACTTATTAGCATAGAGCTTAACACCATTTTGTTGGCGTTGAGTAATATTAATTTTGCAATAGGTATTTATTACTTTTTGCTTAATTTTGAATCCCAAAGTTTTGAACTATGTAGGTATATATGGCATTATGCTTATTCGCTAATTGAAGAAGCGTAGTGGACTGAGAGTTGCTCTCTGAGGTATGCTTGTATCCAGTATGAACTGATATTAGTTAAGCACGACTTTGCTTATAATCCTGTTTCGTAGTGTGAAAAAGGTGCTAGATGTTATTTAGAGATGTGTTAAAATATGACAAAGACGGTGGAGGAAGTAAGAGAAAAAACAAGGGAGCATGGTTGAACAACTGCAGAAATGAAAGTAAAACGTAGAAAATGGTCGCCGATATAATGGCTGGATGGGAGAAATTCAAGGATATTAACGAAATATTGGGTATATCCTAAATTAATTGGGAACAAGATAAGGAAAAACACAAGAGAGGTGTCAAGGGACACCCGGATGGAAAGAAGTTCCTTTCGATTAATTAGTAAAGGAATTGTAATACAAGTTTATTTCTTTTAATTGGCAACACTAGTGTGTCGGACAACTTCCGTCAAAATTTTTTTCGTCTAGCCTCCTTGGCAACGCGCGATAAGGAACTTCGTTCCAATAATGATAGTAAAGATCTTGCTAATCGAATCTATAATAATCTTAGTTTCCTACTTCAGTTTAAGTGTTGCGTTATACTTTATTTAATGTTATTTATACAAGCAAGCTTGTTGTAATTTCACCTTCTTTTTCATGTTATCTAATTTAAAATTGCGCTTCAGATTTTACGAGGTTCGTGCGAATCATTTTTGTAATTTCAATAGACCGATATTTATAGCGCAATCAGGAGTAAATGTCACGTGAGAATATTATAAATTATAAACGTGATTAACGATTTAATGCGAGCATTCGATTTATTAATTAAATTTACCTACAACATCATCGTGTATCTCAACATTGTTTATTATTAATGGATAGTATGAAACGATGGAATGAAATGAGTGGTTTTGAATAAGCAAATAATAGTGTCTGTTTTTTAAAGTTATTCTTTTGACCTCTTTTTCTATAGGAATAATTGATTTTAGCACATCTAAGTATTGTAATCATTAATTTATCAGCAACAATCGAAGCTGCTTAAAATGCAAGTATATTATCTTTATTATGGCTAATGATTGACAATGTTTGAATTGGATGATGTTAATGAATTAAATGTTTTTGATGAATTAGATAATTTTCATGCGGCTTCATACTTCCTGACCTTTATTAATTTCATTTATTGTTACTTATTGACGTTATTAAACTTGGCACGCTTTGAAACTGAGTGAGGTGTATAGTTTTGATTGCAGACATATTGTACCCCGGAAGCATCATCAGTGTAAGACTTCACAGCGCTTGGTAAAATCTGTACCGGGAACATTGATGACTGCGAGATAAATCATAATCATTAAGTATTTTACCATCCCACTGCTGGGCGTCAGTACCGAATGATAAAGATGAAACCATTACCCGTCACACTGACCAAATGGAGATAAGCATTAATGTCAAAATTGGGTGCTTAAAAAAGGCCACAAAGAAATGCCTGAAAGTGCTAATGAAACATTTAGTTACGAGTATATAGCATAAATGCGGAACCATACTTATTTACTGTTACGAGTAATAAATATACATGTTTTACGACACGGATTGAGGACTGCTAAAGGTTGCTAGTTAATCTTCTACAATGTAATGTTACGTGATGTATATATTGTATATATGTATTATACATCAAATCTCGTATAATTCTTGTACTCGTATAATTCGAGTTAGGAGGAAATTTAATGAAGACAGTATTTTTCCCCGCGCCGCGTCAGCCGCCGACTGTAATTTTCCTAATTCCCATAATAACCTTCGTGTTGCGTGGTAGCCTGCGTCCCGTAAACACGATGCGTGTGTTACACACAGTTAGTGTTAGATACAATTTTTTACACACACCAGTTTTACACACGGATGAACACTGTCGAATTGTGATGGGAAATATTGACCTATTTAATGTTTGCAAAGGTTTTGGAAAACGATTTCTTTTGATAAACGATTTGACTCTCCCGTTGGCCTAGTAGATAACTGCTGAACCGAAGGTTGCCAGTTCGATTCTCAGGATAAACATTTGTGTTATGAGCACATTTGGTTGTTATGTCTGGGTGTAAGAAAAATACCTGCTTGACTGATTTAGAATAAGATGGCATTCAAATTCAATTTAAATTGTTTTATTCATTATAAGGTACATACATACACTTAATGAAAGTCATGTTTCAGTCATCATACTTCGGCTTTGT
>DWQT01004885.1:0-10795 GCA_018244895.1 Myscelus amystis hages
GTAGCCACTTACCATCAGGTGGACTGCATGCTCGTCTTCTACTTCCATATTATTAAAAAAAAAAGAAAAAAAAAACAGTCTAAGTCAAGTGATTTCGCTACTCACTGCAAATGTTTATACATGCTCGTGTGTATGGGTAATCCATTTTCGTCGACGCCAACTCTGGGGTCATATCGCCAAGTGCCTCCGATGTATTGAGTGACTTCCAGCACGGTGAAAGCGATGCCCTCCTCTTTCAAGTATTTTGTTGACACGAGGCCTGCTAAGCCAGCTCCGATAACGCACACTCGTTTCTGTCTTGAAGCGGCCTAAAAGAAAAGGTTCTTTTATATAAAGGAAAGTACTAGATTAGTTCAGGTTAATCAACAAGGTCAGACCAAATTTAGCAAAAAGTGGCAAATCCTACGAGTACCTAATTGATCTCTAGACGTCTAAGTGAATTCTATGTAACATGCGAGGTAACCACAAGGTTCATTATAACTTCATTCAACATTGAATAGCTTCATAAATACATCTGTATTTATGTTTTATCGCATGCGCGCCGTCGATTTACACGGTTGTATAATGAAAACTGCAATGTTTTGTATTTACGTCAATAAAATGATAAGGTATTTATAATTTTGGGGATATTGTACCTAATTTTATCACCAACATGAGGTATCCGTTAGGATATTTTTTGTGTAGGTACATTTATTTTACTCAATATTATAGGTATTGCATTTTGTAATCTTCGTTATTTATTGCAGATATTATAGCCTTTCCGGTTGTAGATAGAGAAGATATAATTTTATGTATTATGCAAGTTATTTAGGTGGCGATTAACATTTTAAGAATGTGATTTAGCTTTGGTCCAAGAGCTATAAGTATAAATTACGTAAATAACATACCCACGTATTATATTCAATAAAAACATTTAAATCATTTAAGAACTAAACAAGACCGCATTTAACTTACATATAATAAGTCGTAAAAATAAATCTGTTTTAAAATTACTTACTGTTCCAGTCCAATGATTACATACTATTAATTTTCAACTTCAACCCTGTTTGTCAATAGATGGCGCTAGGAGTAACAAAATGAAATAAAAGAAAACAAAACCAATTAGGCTTTGTTTTGTACTTCTAAACGAAAGCAGAATTGTAAAAAATGACAACGATTTATTTATATGTATTTTGTGATATAAATCAAACTGCTATATTAGCTATTATTTACATGATGCTTAATATTTATTGTAAGGTCTCGTTGAATAAAACGTATAGCAACCTCTACAAACACCATTTAGATGACATTTGGTTTTGTTACTCTGTGATCCATTGTCTGTTTGCATCTGTCTTTAATCAACGTCAACTTGGAATTGGATATGAAACAATTTACAAACCATAATAAATCTTACAACGTTCACACACGGTTGTTAAATATTTCGATGATTATTACTCTTTTACTAGACCTTAAAGTAACTGGCTGTTTATCTTACATATAAAAAAGTGATTTGGAAGAGAAAATAGCTTGCGATTCGAATTTCGATTTTTGCAACTCATTCAGAATACTGAAATATAAAAGTATATTCGGACTTACCATTACGTCTTCCAGGCCGATAAGTACGTAAAAACCTATCCTACATTTGTTTGTTATGTTATTTGTGTTATTTAATAAAATTTACGCGTGTTTAACTTCGAAACAGGTAGTTGGACATCAAACACGACCTAGAACTATTGTAAACTGATACTGTCTGTACCTTTTGCGCTTGCGCATCTGAGACTGGCGGACATAATCATAACATTGTGTGATAGTATTATCTGTGCATAGTATATAAACAATACAACCTGATAGCTGCTTTAATTGTTCAACTTCGCGGTGGTTAAATAAAAATAAGGTATGATATGCGTAATTACGGTTTAATTTTAATGAAATGTCGTTTTATATAGTCTGTAAGCAGTCTCTGATAGGACTTATATTAATATTCTCAAAGACAAATTACACGGAACAAGGATTACTCGGTGTAATTTAGAACCCGCAACTTTTTTATTGTGCCGCCGACGGTCTCATTGGTGCACAACCCCTAGTTTCGATATATTTATGGCACTATAATAAAAAGAAGTATTTTAAAATTTATGTTAATTGAAAATTTGCGTTAAAAGAATTGCAATATTTCAGCGTCATTTTTGTTAATTCCTTAAGTTTAATGTTTACACGTATTTAATAAGGCCGAATAGTTTTTAAATATATGTAGCTTAACATATGAGGATCTATAGAAATGGACATAAACTTATTAACTAATTGTAAATGATTATAGAATGAGGTTAATCGTAAAAGTCCCTATTTAGTTTACAATAATGTTTAAGTTTTATAAATCCGCTGACGCAGTGTGTAAGCCCACCATATTATTTACGTGTTGTTACATACAGTGCTGAATTTTCGCTTTGGATTCCAATACAAATATTCCGTATGAGTTAGAAGGCCCGTATATTGAAAAAGATTTGGTCATAAATGGCATTTTTTCTATTAGATATATTAGCTACGTAATTATTTCTATTAGCTACGTAAATAACCATGTTAGGCGATTCTGAGTAACTACAAATATACATACATACGTGTGTTTATGTACAATAAGTAGGTATACATAATGTAAATATGTAACTACACATAATGTGTATGTACCTGAATGCCATCTCTATATAACGTAGTGTACTTTATGGATGTCAATCAAACAAATATTATCTTTTTGAAAAAAGCATAAAAATATGAGTAGCTAGATTTTTTTGTACCCAAGTAAATCAAATAGTTAACATTTCATGATTTGATTACTTGGGGAATGGAGGATTACTAAACAGTTTTGATGTTTTGGCTTTTAAATGAATGACTCATTTTAATACCTACTTAATAGTTAAAAAATATTGTATAATGTACCACCATAAAGTCTGCATGACGCGAACGTGAAAAAAACTCATTAAATATTTAGTATTAATTTAAAAATACCTGATAATAAATATGTTTCCCTCTTGTACACGTGCATATATAATATCATTTACATTATGTTTTTTGTTAATATCTATTGAATATTTTGAACATACCTTACAGAGACAACCAGATGGCAAATCCGACGCACACAGCACAAGCATAACCCAAGCTATATTTAATTTCATTATAAAGAACAATACACTGCGTAGATAGTGGTAATTCTATTATTCAAAGGCACTGATAATAGTCTGGTCAAAAGTGTTCTGTCTTACGTGCTCTGTGTCAATAAGGACTTCTGTGGTCGACATGACCTTATAAGAGTTAAGGTAGAGTTGAACTGATATTCGATATGTTCGATAACAGTACAAGTTCGATTTTATTATTAATTAGGCCGACGGTTCGAGTTGTTTCTGTACACTAAGCTGACAAAAGATATTATTTAAAGAAGGATAAATCTTACAACTGATTCTAATCAAATTTGTTGACCAATTTAGTTGTTATGGTTTTCCCGTTTCCATAAGTTTACTCTGGACGTTATATACGTACGACTTGTTTATCTTTCTTTTTTTCCTTTAATTTATTTAATGGACTCTGTCGCTGAACGACCATCCCGTCCAGTAAGTCAAACATAACAACAAAAAAAGGAAAAACAAAAAAATTCTTACAACAAACAATAAAATTAATCTTTAAGAAAACCTCATCATGTTTTTAATTTTCCTTGTCAGTAATGACGTACACGAGTAGAAAATATATTATCTTGGTGTTAAGCATTGCGAATTCCCATTTCCGTTAGTATTCATTGTATAAATTCCCTTACTTAGTCTTTTTAGAAGCGTGGTCCATGTTATCACAGGTCATGTGTCGATCAGCTATTACTTAATTTATATTGATGAATCTCAAGAAATATGAGCAAATCCATTTAGTGACAGAAATAACTGCAACGGTACCGAGCCAGTTAGAAGTACATAAAGGATTGTATCTTCGAGCACATAAAGCAGTGAGTGTAAAATATCTTAATCCTTTCATGTGTTTCTTTTACATTCTTTATTTGTTTCGTGGATAGGCGCCGGTTTCTGAACCTCTTGATTCCCCCATCAGCCACTATTTGACAAGAAACAGAGGAGATGATTTTAATTGTATATAAATTAATTTACAAAAGTAATATACAAAAATGTCAGTTACTAAAACTGAACAAATGTTTAAGCGCGAAATATCTATTACCAATGTTTTCACGGCCCCTTTATCTCAAACTAGCAACATATGACGGGTTCGTTCGTCACAACGACCTTCTTAAGCTCTCAAGTCAACTATGAAGCAGACAATCGTATCCTTGTGAACTATTATTATTTAGTGGCAAAACAGATAATAGCCTATGTCCATCAATAATGATCGACAAATCAATCAGTAAAGAAAAAGAAACGGTTCTTTACTTTAAGTGATATCTCCTACGAATAAACAAATTTGACTTCTTTATGTTATTAACGTATAGACAAATAATGTTTCATTAAAGCAAGTAACTGGTGGGGTGTACAAACAAATATTTATCGAACATTGTAGATAATTGTTACATTATATTTAAATGGATTTACTTGCAATAGGTTCGCCGTTTTGTAAATCGTTTATAAACCTAATTTTATTTTTGTGATAGAAGTAAGGACAGTACAATATTGTTTAATAATTTACATCGAACAATGATACTTATGTAAATTCATTCTTACGTCGTATAATTTGCGGATCTTGTGACCCGAGGCGTGGGCTATCGTTTGGTGCGACTTAAATTAGACTGATCTATTTGTTTTAATTTGACGAAATAGAAAACAATCATTGAACATTATTTTTACAAATGACAGAAACTATTGATAATTTAAAATTTTAACTTATATACATATTTAAAAAAAAATGTCAATTGTTATCACATTGAGCAAACCCTAATTTCGGAAATCTTTATAATAAATTGGTAATCGTCACATTAAATATTCAACAGTAATGTGGCGCTTATCAGAATGAGCAAACACGTGTGTGCCTATATATGTTTCTTGCTGGCCCACAGTTTCGGTTCTAATTTGTATCATCAAAACCAACCGGGAAGCATCGTAAAGTTGCGCGCGACCTCTGATTGTTCGTCTAAGACCTTTTATCAAACTTGCGAGTACCATACTAGTCTTTAATTGCATAATACCCATTCTGATATAGTTAAAGAAATAATTGATGTTGACTAGTATGATGAGTATCTATGATAATAAATTGATTTTATTTAACACTAGCTGACCCGGCAAACGTTGCTCTGCTATATAAATTATAATTAACACCCCCGCAACCCCCCTTAAGGGCTGAATTTCGTAAAATCTGTTCTTAGTTGACCTCTACTCGCCGAAAGGAATATTCCTACGAAATTTCGAGTCTAGGTCTTCTGGTTCCAGAGATATCGTGATGAGTCAATATTATTATCAGGTGTCAATAAATTTATTATCAAGTGGATTGTGTGATAAGTTCTTAACTTTATATCTTTAAACAGGTGAAGCTATTAAAATGCAACATATGGTCAATGTACGTTACGTGTCCAATACTTAAATATTTGACGTCGTTTCTTTGAACCTAATATATACTCGAAAATATTTTAACCTCCCAATATCAAATCTTTGCAATGCTTTCGATTTCAACCCTCGCGCAAATTAGCCAGACAAACCCGAGGGTCAAACGAATCACCGCCCATTGACATGGGCAAATTGAATCTTAAATCACATTAATTTGTCCCCAAATATACACTTCGCAGCCTTTTCGAAATATAATAGGGCCTGTTTATTAGTTTCTTTTGCATTTTTTTTATAAATATTGATGATATGTAAAATATACAGTAAGCAATAAGCGGATTCTAGAGTGATTTTTAATTTAATATTTCTTTGAATATGAAAAATGCGGGACATGCAAATTTAACCAATTGCAGTGAAATTTTAAAAAGTCAAATGCAAATATATTCTTCGACAAACAGTACGGATAAAAACAAGGAGGCATAAGGTTTATGTATTTGCGTCATTTTATGGTGAGAAAATCTTCACGGATTTTATGTGATGAATTGCTAGGACGTAAGCGGAGGTCGACAACGCCCACTCCTTAGGCAACCTGCTGGAATGCTTTATTGTCGCAAAGTTCTGTTTTGGATGTCATTGATTATAATAATGAGATTTTGGTGTAACCGACCCTCACCAAGCGTCGAACAGTAATACAATGTACAGAAGCGATATATAATATACGCCTGTATTGAAACAATAGCATACTCGAAGATGCTTCTGAATGCTATAACGTTTCCAACAGGCATTGGTTATATAGAGCTGTCTATGTGAGTATTGTGATGTTTGTTCTCATTCAATATTTTCATAGTACAGTACATAAAAAATACATACAGTACATATAAAACTATACATGCAGGGTGTGCCTATAGTTGATTTTCCACTTAGTTGGCGTCATATTAGGAAATTGGCGTGGTGTTAAGGTAATAATAAATTTCCTCCAATGCTTCAATGTCCATTTCTTTAATAAAGAAAATGCAATAAAGATTTTCGGTCGCTCTCGCAAGGTTTGTGCTTGATACATTTGTTAAATGTCTATACGAATAGCTTCGTAATGTCTCAAAGCGGCAATAATTAGTATGGAATTCACCGCATAATGTACGGACACATAGAATGTTTGGTGTATTAAATTTTCTGCTAATAGATAAATACCTGACTACTGGTGTGTGTAATCGAATGTTCATACATATACCGACATTCCTTGGAAATTGAGCCTCACATCTATTAACATATGGTACATTTTCTAGTAAACTGGCATCAATATTTGCTGAAGGGTCGTGGTAATTGGTGACCACCGCCGGCGTGAATTACTTAAGAATTTCATAATGAATGTCTCAACTTGTTACTGAAACTATGCGAATAGGTGTAATACGTTTTGTGATTTATATATTTGCACGTTTTATACTCATAACACGCAACCACTGATGGAAAGGATGAAATAGGATACATTTTATAAAGTACGGTTCTTGGGAGTTCGAAAATGTTTAATACTACGAGAATAATATACACGCGACCATTAAAATGATGCCAGCGATGCGTACAAGTGTAAAGTTCGCAGTGGCCGCACCGCAAAGGACAACTTGACCGTTTCAACCGTTTGAACAACTCTCAAAGGGAAACTCGGAAATAACGTAACCTGCGGTTACTGTGAAATACACACAGTTGATAAAATTTGATAGTTATAGCTGTCCGGATATTATTTTATAACGAGATACACGGCGGTATAGCTACCGTAGGGCTAACCGGGGCGGTTTCCCGGACCCCGAGTTCAAAAAACCCTCCGAGCTCGATATTCGAAAAATTATATACATAAATATTTAAAATAAAATTTATTATCTGTGCAAACTACGAGTATTAACTGTAATTTAGGTCGCAATTGTTTAAGTGTTTAGTTTAGTTTAAATAGGACCTCAAATGCATTTTTGTTCCGAACTCTTGATTAGCTGTGCCACTGAAGATATACCATTTACATTTACATAAGACATAAGGCGCACTTTTGTCAATAAAAACAATTAATGCTACATATTTATGAGAATATTTTACATATTACTAGTAAAACAGTAATTACTTAGAATCAAAAATTGATAGGTATAACCTATATATATATATATAATATAGCAGGTATTTTATGATATTGTTGAAAAATTTAATAAACCTTTTTCAAATATATTATCATAGCATAGACCGTACGACAGTACATTATGGAAGCGGGGGCAATTTATCGGGATAATGGAAAAATTCCGTGGAAATCGCCGCGTCGCCTCTCCTTGCCTAGACTGCAGGGAATCTGTAGGTTGTTCTATTTTTTACTTTAATATTCATGTTTACTTTAAGTGTACAAATGTGACGCTATCATACAAGCAGTATAAAATTATTTTGCTTGGAAAATGCTATAGGCATATAAAAGTAGCAACCTGCGAAGATAAAAGACGCAGGATTTATAGTATCTAAAACTGTTATAATAAAGTAAATTAAATATGATAAGTTGCATTTACCATCGTATCGTTACAAATAAATAATTTGTGATATTTGTAATTTTGATATCATTGAAGTATTTTATTTAGATACATTATAATAAAATTTATACGTAGTCAGGATAGAAAGACCTCTGAGACTGCACAAGCGCCGTCGACATTTCAAAGACTTGTTTGACTTAATATGTACCTATATATATGCTCTCTATTGCATAAACGGGTTTATATTAGTTGGGTTAGATCATCTCAACACTCTTAGAAATCTTTTTAGTTTTAGTCCGATTATCTTTTGTTACCTTTGTGCGCCTGAAAGGAAATTGTCGTACATTTTCCAAGATGTTCGCGGTCTCAATTCCTCACAATACGCGTATTACGGATGCCCATACAAAGCCCCGGGCTCAAATCTTCACCGGTGACTGCTAGAATGAGTTCCGGACCTTATGAGATTACGACACAAAGGCCGGCTTATCGGGAAGAACTACAATATTTAAGCTTAACTTTGCGATGTCACTGTTCGTACTTAAAGCTGGGCGATTTGTTGCCGTAAGAAAGAATTCGTTATTTTTATACTACCTTTTATATATATACACATTTAATCAAATCATAACATATTGAGTATCACACAATCATATACAATTTTTATTAAGAATAGACATCATTTTATTTTTTTGCTTCATTTCCGACGTCATCGTGATCCTCAAACTTTCAGTATCACTAAAACATATCCAATTTTTATTAAGAATAGATATCATTTTAATTTCTTGCCTCATTTCTGACGTCATCGTTACATATAAACTTTGAGTATCACGGAACTGTAATCGCGTTATACCTACTCAGTGGCTATTATCATTGTACACAAAATATTATACCGCGTAATACGTAAGATCGAATGATTCGATCGCATTATTCACTAATACGTAGCGATGCCGTCAATGGGGCTGCGAGGGTGAAAAAATGAATAGAGCTTATGGAATCTAATAAAGTGGGACATTCTTCGAGCTCACGTTCTCTCGGCTAATTTCGCTTTCCTTGTAATATAGAAATGTACGGTCTATACCTACCTACTTATTGAGAACTTTACAATCTATGGACTTGAAATTTTAAATATTGCATATTATAAAAAGAAACTGAACTGAAACACGCAGACATACAGGACTAAATTAAACCAATGATTTATTTAAATGTAGCTACAAATTATCAAAAAGAACGTCAATCTATGAATATATCAGCCAAGAATTTAAATTAAAAACAACTAAACATTTTGATACAAGGTAAAGATAACATAACCGTAATTATCTAGTACGTTAAATATATTAGATGCTTATTACGATTGCTAGATACAACGAGAACAAAAAAACTGGGTACAGAATGAATAAGTGGCTTTAGTGTTATTCGGGTATTACCTAATTCTTTACATCTCGAAACCAAAGACGTGTATAGAAAACAAGAATTATTTTTGCTATCCCTTAAACTGAATGTTATCATTGTCATTATCAATATGATCTTTATTGGAATTGTATGTTACACTCCATTACCGAGGAGCAAAGATAATGGAGCCATTTACCATCACCACAATCCTCTTACGTTCGCGGGTATTAAAACGACATAAAATATGCATGCAGCACTCCGCACATGCGCCGCCAGTTTCCCAAAATCTCGCATCCCAAATACGCCTTCCTCATACCCGTCGGCTTGGCTGAAAAAATGCCACATGGAATTAAATCTGTTCTATAGAGAATTATTAATGAAACATCACGAGTTTACAGGTGTTTTGTTAACCTTTTTACTGTTCTCATCTACCTTTATTTTGGTTCCAACGAAGATATCAATATTGGGCGATGTATTTAGATATTAATGGATACATAGAGGCTGTATTCCTTTTGTTTATCGTCTGCGGTACAGAGTATTGCTGTGTTCCGTAAGCGGCTTGCGGTAATGGGCGGGGCGGCGATCCGCCACTCGCGGATTAGAGGGGCGTTCAGTGAATACTTGATCAGCGCCTTTGCCCCATCGTTGGGCTACTTGTAATCCTCTCTAAGTGATAACTCATGTAATATGCGTAATGTTCTCGACTTTCCAACCACCCCCACTTCCTCCACATTATCGAAGAAATGAGTAGGTATGTGAATAGGGATATACATATAATATGATGTTGATACATAGTTGCAGAGAATTTGGGGTCGAAAATTTTATTTAAAACAGTTTTTAACAAAACTAAATTAAATAACATTTTCGACGGTGGCTACGATATAATTGTGTTTGCGGGTATATGGAGATGTTGACGTAAATAATAATGCATCTCGTACAATGTCTACATAGATGACAGCACGCTTCTTATAAAAGTGTATGATCATTTAAAATATGTTCCTTTAGTAGTCCAATTTAAATATTAGAATTGAATTTCTCGCAATAGCCACAGATGTGTTGCCGTTTATGTATTCTTAATTTAAATTTCACTGATCTGAGACATTCGATCGTAATACGGGCACCAAAGCGTGTGTCACTAATCATTATCAATATGTTTTGTGACTTAAGACAGTCGACGATAATGGACACTACATTGTTTGACTATCTGTGTAGTAATATTGTGTTTGTCACCTCGGAAAGTTGGTTGTGCGACACGAAATTTATTATCTACCATAATAGAAGTAAGTAAGGACTATTATCCTACTAATATTATAAATACGAAAGTTTGTATGTTTGTTTGTTACTCTTTCATGCAAAAACTGCTGAACCGATTTCCATTAAATTTGGCACACACATAGAGGGTAACTTGGATTAACACATAGGATAGTT
>DWQT01004886.1:0-10794 GCA_018244895.1 Myscelus amystis hages
ATAAAAATTATAAAAATAAATAATTAAATACAAAAATTTTGGTACTGGTTTGGAAAAAAAATACGCTTTGGTTAGTCTTTTATGTAATCGGCAAGATACGGAGCAACAATAAATATAAATCAGAACAATTTCATTAAATGCCAATCAGAAGCCAATCTCATATGATGATTTCCATTAATTCTAAGCGAAAAAAACCTTAATATTACAATGTTCTTACCTTAATCTTACACAATAAGTAAACAAATGCAAAAAAAAAAATTAAGTACTTAAATTTTGGTTTATACACTTTGGATATTAGTAATACTTTGACAGGTCTTTTGTTTATTGGCAAGGTGTTGGCATAAGTATTGTCAAAAGTAATATTCAAAAATATCTCGTAATAGAACAATCTAACCCTTGGAAAGCTTGCATGACAGTAACCAGACTGACAAACATATATTTATTATATATTTGTTGTGAATAGGAATCTAATTCGCAATAATTAACATTCTTCATCATTATTTTAATCAAAAGGCTAGTTAAACTGACGATTGGTTGGACTAAAACTATAGTTATTATATGAGTACATCAAGTAGGACAGCTATAGGCAGGCCTGTGAGAGCGAGTGTCCAACAAATAATTAAGAGGGAAGATGACTGACCTGTACTTATCTTTATCGAATATTGTATATCAAAGCGAGACAGATAGGTAGTCTCATTTGCTTTCTCTATTTTAGGCTGGCTTGCATATGTTATTGAATGAAAATCCAAAAATTTCTTACAACGCCCAGCTAATACCCCCATACAAATGTAGTTGTTTACATATTCTGTTGTAGGAATTTCTTCTCATTAATACAGTTCTCCAATTCGTCGTGATATTTATCAATCTTGGCATCGAAGCCCGGACTCTGCACGTCACAGTCAAAACTATCCCCAGTAATAATCTTCTCACGGTTTAAGGTTGAATCAAATCTTACCTTTTTACCCGGCGTACTAGTCTTGTTCCCTGACTCGTCTATGTTATCTATGGTTCTTTCTTTCAGCGGAGTAACGTTCATATTGAGGCGAGTGTTTCGAATTGTTTTCACCGTTTCATACTGATGCTCATCATCGTCGATTTCGTCCTCCGTTTCGTCAGAATTGTCCAGATTCAAAGCCGGATTCAGTATCCCCGATTCCTTAAAAGCCTCCTTCTGTTTCGGCGCCTTCCTTGGAACTTCGTACGGGTTCAACGTGGTGTTGTGAGCTTTCTCGCCTTTGAACGTCTTCTTCAAAGTTTTGAAAACCTTTTTCGATAGTTTATTGCTCGCCTTCAAGATCTGTTTCTTCAAATCCTTCCTGCTGTCTGTGGATTCGTTCGATGTATTCTTTTGTGATGTTTTATTCATGTTCATTATGTCTCCCGCGCTTAGCTGCGACACATCGTACCCTAATATCTTGCTCTGTTTGTTGCAGAATGACTCTATTGTATCGTCCCCTATGTTTTCGTAGATCGGGCTTTCTGCTCTGTAGTTGTCAATATTCTCATATTCATTTGTATCAGCATTAGATTCATTAACGGTTGAGATAGTGCTGTTTGTGTCGAAAGCGAATAGTCTTCGGGGTATTAATTCATTGGCTTGCGCTGGCACATCTGGTCTGTTTAAAGCTTCAACGTTGTACTCCAGTTCGGGATTTGTTGTGTTCATACTGAGGAAAGGATTTTCTACTTCGTCGTGCATATTCACATTTAGATTCGGATCTAGGAATGGGTTTGTCTGCTTTTTGGATATAACCTTTTTCTTTGTAATTATCGTTATAGTTTTTATTTCCATAATGTTGCTCTCGTTTAAATCATCGTCCAGATATAATGAATTGTTGGCTGTAGGAGAATCCAATGCTAATCTATCAATGAAACTGAGACTCAGATTACTAGCGTTGTTCAATATTATTTGATTTGAAACGTTAGTCTGAATGTTCATGTTACTCGTCAAATCAGTGTTATCAAATGTTGTGGTGTTCGATGATTTCTGTTCTAAAACAGAAATGCCCGAGTCCATTTCTATATCATTCGTATTGTTATCACAATTTGAAATCGAAATATTCTCATTCAGCATGCATCCAGTAGGTATAATAGAATTAGCATCGACAATTTCTTTGGCAGCTGTTGGCTGAGGTACATTCGGCAAGTTAACATCGCATAAATTGGCATAGATAGGTTCTTTAACCTCGTGTGTCAGTGAACTGGTTCTGGGTGGTACTTTGATGGGAGTTTCATAGTTGCGTACATTTTTCTTAACATTCTCCAGTTCCCGAGCTAGGAATTCGTTGACAGCTGCTTTGCTGATGCCCAGGTCGAGAGCACTGTTTTCGAACGCGGCTATGTTGCAGCTGGTGGTGCGTTTTCGCCGTTTGTTCGGTGTTATTTCCATTGCGTTGTTGCACATCGGGTCCTCGTTGGCCAGCAGATCCAATGCTGGGTTCAGGTACACGTTGGGGCAGTGTGTGGTGATCTTCCTTTTACTGGTCGGTTTCACTTCGAACTGGTTGTTATCCACTGGTTCCATGGTATGCTGGAACCAAACAAATCGCATCGTTTAAGATTGAAAATACTGAATTCTTCTACATCATAGACTTATCGACCATGAGTTTTGTGTAATTTTGTACTCCTACACCTACTTTCATGTGTAACAAAATCTTTACTAGACCTTTATAGAATAATTAATAACATCCTGCTAATTTACCGATTTTTTTAATGCTTCAACTACACCTGTAATGTGACTGAATACACATTATAACATAATACAGAAAGAAAAAGTCACATGTCAGTCATAAATAAGTAGAAAATTACATTAAATTGTAACATTTTATTGCAAATATACTTACACATTTATCTGTTGTAAATATCAGTTAGCAGCAACGAAACACATCAATAAACACAAAACACATTATAAACTATTATTTGGTACCAATTTCGCTAATTCTCTTTGTAATTTTCGTTCATAAATATAAGTTCCCAATGAACAAATTCTTTCATAATAATTATCGGCAGGTGTACAAATAAGACGGTTATTTCTGACAACTTTGACAGTTATTTAGTGTTGCCATAGCTATTAACAAGAAATCTACTAAGCATGTCCAAATGACGAAATTTATTAATTAGTCTTTATTTTATTTAAAAGGCCACCAATGATAATCTAAAAACACTATATGTCTGTTATATATAAGTTATAAACAGAAAATAAATGTCAGTTTTTATATATTCATATATATGGCGTGTTTTTGCGATATGTTAAAATAACATAAACTTCGATGACCTAAATGAGTAATATATCGTATGTACATAATCGACGGTGGAAAAGAAAAAGTTACCAAGCGCCATGTTGCTAATTTTGCAATGGAGCTGTTTATACATTTATTTTTTCTTAGAAAAATCGCAGAAATTTGGTTATTAGAGGTATTTGAAAAAATTCAAGGATTGACTGATTTTTTCAAATACCTCTAATAGCGTTTTCTACGATTTTTCTTAGTAAAAATAAATGTAGAAACGGTTCTGTTGTGAGATTTCCAACTGGCGCTTGGTAACTTTTACCTTTCCACCGTCGATATATATGTGTATTGACTATCCGGTTATGCATTCAATTACCTCATTTGAAATCGTGAAAGCCGTGTGTGGGTTGGCCCCCAGTTATTATTATCATTAGAGGCAGGTTACAGATGTCGAAAAAAGATTTATCATCAGAATGTAGATTGATTTTCGAATTGTAAGTGTACTGTGAAAATAAAACAACAACAAAAACACAAATAACATATTTATTGCTAAGTAATTCACATTACACGGTTCCCCGAACCACATTTACTATGTATAATAAAACATATCACAAAACTCCATTTAGGAGATCATTAAGGAAGTTCAGTTCACCATCACCGATAGCAATTCGCTCCACCATGAAAAATGCTGATTTTTTATAAAAACACAGGATGCCAAAGTTAAAATCACACACACACACATAGGATAAAATGACATACAATGAGGATTACATTGTAACTGACACAAGCAGGATTTAGCGTCTATTTCAGATCACTAACAGCTGTATACGAGACGCAGATATGCGACAGCTTGTAAGCCTTTTGATGCTCGTACACCACATAAAGTACTACGCCTTAAATACTATTGTCAAAATAACTAGTGGTACCACCACCTTAAGACACACTTAAACTAAATGTTTCCTTATTCAAAAGTTATTGCTTTTTTTCAATTTTGTACTGCTTTTGTACCCTTCAGTTTCGCCAACTTTTCAAAGCGATAATAATTAGCGACACAAACTTAAGTAGACATTTAGGTCTTTTTAACATAATTTTACACTACTGAAATGGGTAAAAAACTAAGTCAAATGCAGAGACTGAGCATATAAATAAACAAAAAAACAACACAACATTAAGTACAGCCAAATATCAAGTATTTTGCTGAATACTAATGGAAATGCTGTAGGATACTAAATGCATATCATTCGAACATTCGATTCTTCGTTATTCACAATTTTGTCTACGGTTTCACGTCAAAAAATTATAAGTACTTTCAATCCGCCTATTTTAACTTCAATTCGTATGATATATCACAAAAATATAGCTACACTAAGCTTGTGAATACATATAGTCCCGTTATCTACCGTAGGGGTGGGGAGAAAGTTAGGATTCCCGCCGACTACAGTGCCGACAATCTTATCGTCTCTTCTACTCGTGTTTTACCGATACTCTAAACCTGGCCATATCCCCAGAAAACGTTCTACATAACATCGGCTCCCTATTCCGACAATTACACTTACGCCCATACCCTATTACTATTATTTAACTACATAGCGCAGTGCTCGTTCTAAAACATTCATAATTGACAATTTTCCAAATTGTGCATGTAATTGAAATCGAATCGTACAATATATCACATCGACACTACCTAGACTATGGTAATTCTGAAAATTACACGCTTCAGAGGTCACTTAAGTCTTTATTTGATTACTCGGAAAGTGAAGCGCACTAGCACCTTCTACTGGCAATCATTCGCTAGCTTTTGTGTACTTCGGAAAACACATCTCGCAGTGGAAACAGCAATGTTGCAGGTAAGAAATAACCCCTTTCATAAGCAATAATGGCAACTTGTCGATAATGCAATAATGCAGTCGATGTAGGAATAGCGAATTGAAGCAATCAATAGGCTGTCCAAAAATGTAAGCTTAGAACTCAATATGAAAAGGTTGCAGCTAATGAGCAATACAACAAACGATTCTATAATATAGAAGAAAGTCATTTAAATAAAGCTTTATATAGTTAATATAACGTGGCAAGCAATTGGTATAACACAGGAATTATTATTATTACAATAACATAAATAAATACATATGAATATTAACTATAACTACACATACCAATGAAATTTAAAACGTTGAATTTTCAATACCAAAAATAACATCGGTTATAATAAACTAAACAGTTATTTGAGTCACGTGATCTCGATATTGCTCTACAAGTTTATAGCCACGATATTGGTGCAGCTGAATGAAGCTCATGAAATGGGATCTTAAATAGGAACGCAGTATCTAGAGACACAGATGTGGATTACGTTAACGGCCAGTATCAAGCTAACCAAAGTCAGATAACGTATATGTTGTAAAAGTTATTACAATACGCAGAAGCTGGAACAAAACGTCAAAAAATCAGTGTTTTAGGAACAAAAAACACTGCTGCTCACTCTCTTCTATCTATTCAACTACTGGTTTGATCCCATCCTCGGAGTTGTTTAAATAAGTATGTTACACTGTCTATCATACACATTATTCGCCTATTAAAATATCATATTTACCTAGCATTTGTCTATTGCAAAAAAAAATTGTACATCTGTTTTCTGTGGAAGAAATTGAAGAAAATTCCAATACGTTGAATTTATCTGAAGTGTTGCCACTATTTGTTTAGTTATTTACGCTTAATTGTAACTTAGAGGATAACAAAGAGAGAACCTAATGCCAGATAATATTCTTCACCTGTCAACCAGTATTAACACGCAATACGAAAACATCTAAAGCTAAATCAACAATTAAAACGACTATTGCTCGTTGATAGTCGGACAACTTATGGTATTAGTATTTATTCAATATCATCACTGATTTTCATAAAATTCATTACATTTTCTACTATTTTACTAAGGTGGAATAAAGTGGCAACACCTAGATAAGCTGCACGTCAAATGTCAAACCTAGGGGCATCAAATTTGCACTTAATCTATGTCCAAATTCTTGAATGAACTCTGGATTTTTTCGTTTTTATCCAACGCCGCGGCCCGCTGCTGCTCTTCGGCAATGAAGTACGGCTCCAGTTGCTGCAGCTGCTGCATGCACTTGTTGTGCAGGGTCTGCGTGTCGGGCAGCGCGCCGCCGTAGTCGGGCGGCAGCGCGGACCGCGGGATCACGGTTTCGTAAAACTTCTCCAAATCCTCGTTCTTATTGTGGAACTTTATCTGTAATGATTAGTATTACATATTTCTTTTTAAATTACATTGATCTGTGTGTTAGGAATTTCTTATGATGCCTTAACCTTGCTGTTTAATACCAAAAATTAGTGTCATCTACAATTTTTTTCAGAACTAGTAATTCCACACGTATTCAATGAAAATCTGTAATTTCTTTGCTGCTTATTATTTTGTAACTTTCCTTGACAAAAGGGAGAAAGAAAAAATATACCGACCAAGTCAAAGAACTTCTTGTCCATGAACGGCCTGATGAGGAGCAGCAACTTGTCCAGGATCGGTTCTGTGTTCATCACGTGTATAGACTTCATCCTCACCGGCATCGCTTCTTGGACGTACTGGAAGAACTTTCGAAGTGGCCTGTAAGTTATTTCACAATATAACAAGATTTTACAGTTATTAGTGTCGTGCCAGACATGTATTGTAAGCAGATATTAATTGGAATTCCGATACAAGTCTGGAAAAAGCTTCAGGGGCTAACTAAGTTTGTAGAGTTAATAAAGGCGTCATAGACTACAACAATAAAAACTATGCGATTAGTATTTCTATAAATAAACTTCTGGCACGTATTGAGGAATGCGAATTGGAAAGTAGAATTTAATTTAGTTTTTTTTAATATACATATTATGTACTTGGATGTCTGTCATTCTAGGGATTGCACGGTACAAATTGTCGAAGCAACCGTTTCGTATCTAGATCGATATTTGTAGGTAGTAGGTTTTGCAATTTTATGTGTATGTAACAATAATGCATAATATTCATTTTATGTAATTTATTCTGTATTCAATGTGTGTATTATCAAAACGACTTGTTGTGGCTAAATATACTGTTTTTTTAACGAGTATTTAATGTATAGAAAAACCACAGGTATTATTATAATAATAGTATTCGTAATTACTAAAAATATTTAGTAAAAATTAACACATTCTCATTAGATAAATAATAATCAGTACAAAATAATACATCGGTTATCTATTAAACTTTTAGAGGTACATTCATAAATTTTGGAAGTTAATTCAATCGTAAAGAAATGTCAAATAAGTTGAATTTATTAAAAATATACGAAAGATTAAGCCGGAAACTCTTAACGAAATCAGCGTAATGAAAAAATAACATTTATTATGGTTGTTACGTCACACTTTATCACGAAACAGGAAGAATGCGTACACTATCGTCTTAAAATACTTAATAATTTATCTGGTTTATAGAAATCTTGTACATATTTGAAACGTAATCTACTTAAATAGATTATCCAAAGCCTCGATAACAAAATAAGAATCATGGAACAATAACAACTTGTCAAATAATACACAAAGGAATAACTGTTAATAAATCATGTCTATACAGAAAAATATAATCTATATCTATACTAATAAATAAAATTGGAGTGTCTGTTTGTAATATTAAAATAACCGATTTTTACTAAATGCATGTATATACAAACACGGCACATATACCAAAATAACATTTTTTACAATTTTTGTCTGTCTGTCAGTCCGTTTGTTTGTTCCGGGTAAACTCTGGAACAGCTGGAGCAATGTTGACGGGACTTTCACTGGCAGATAGCTGTTGTGATAAGAAGTAACTTAGGCTACTTCTATTTTAAAATTGTAACATTTTTAAAAATTCAAACGCGGACTATGCCGCGGGCGCTGCTAGTTATAAAAAAATATGCTTTACACTAATGGTCATAGTAATATGACCATTAACTTTCAAATCGAGTTGTATTGAATGACTGTCTTATGTTTTTATTAATATGAAAGTAGTTGTCGACGAGAAAGCAAATGACTGGGCGCTGTCTCCAGTGGACATTTGCAACCGACCTGACTGTAGGAAGTGGACTTTCAATGTGTATTACTTCACCTAATAATAAGTAACAATAACGGTACTGCTAAAGAGCAATACTGATTGGTAACAATTTTTTTTGGATTTATGTGGCTGTAAATATTTTTTTCAATCGTATCTCTCACAAACTGGTACGAGTGAATTAATGTGAAGGACAATGTCAAATAGAGCATCCGGTAAGCATTCGAGTGTGAAGGGCAACACTTGATGTGGCTGTGTGATATTAACATTTTGGCCGTGTGAGTGTAACGTTTGGGACTATGCACAAGATCGTTGGTCATTCCGTAAGTGATGATGACTGTTGAAACAGAGGTCGTGGGTTCGATTCCCACATAATATAATATGATACATAATAGCCATTGTACATAATATAATACGATACCAAATTTAAAACAATTCACTAATGAAATATATAAAAATATTATTTTATATCTGAGTGAAATGTAGTTAGATACACAACAATAAGAAAAATTAATGATAAAACTTTTAAGTAGTTCAAAAAGCTAGGCGATGTTCATGAAGCTAGCTATGTCTGTCGCATTATTATTATTACCTTTGCTTATCCTTTTGAAAGCTAAAACATATAATTAAATATACACATACTTATTTTATACAAAATGTATACTACATTTAGACTTGCATTAAGAATATATACGTTTTTATACAGGTATGTGTTAAATTCCTCAAATATTTTATATATATAATTTTACTTTCCATTTATTGCCAAAAGGCATTGTTAAAAAGCTTATTTTTATATGAAATACATATTTATGTTTCAAGTACTTACGATAAACTAACTCTTGTGAGATGACCGAGGCGGACACCGCGCATATCGAATAGAAAAATGTATCCGGGCTGCGGCCCCCTCTTGCTGAGACACGCATCTGAAATAATATCAAATATTCATTTAAAAAATGCACAAGGGACAAATAATGAATATTTTCCTAATTAACATTAAGAATTCAAATTTCTACCATCATGGTAGGTTTTTACAGGTGCTTGCAACATTGGTGGCTGTATGACTCTAAGTACCTTTAGGTGCAGAAATTCGGCGCGAAAAAGTACTACATATTAGAACAACAAGAAGGGTCTTTAAAAAGCGTTTGTTTTTAAAATATAAAAGGTACTACATACATACATAATACATAATAAGAATTAAAATACACTTATAGTGATCGTTATTATAATAATATGATACGGAATTGGTCGATGTTATGTGAGTGTGACGGCAGATAATGTTATTATATCGCGTCGTAATTTATAAAACAAAAATGGCGGCAATTAGAATCAGAAACAAATCGTAATCAATTGTTACGATTGATAAAATCATGGCGTTATGTAAGTACTTTTTAAATGAGTCATTCAGTTGAGTGAATATATTTATTTCTAAAATATCTAGTTATATTATATACAAACTACAGTTTAAATGTTAGGCGTTGACTTTAGTCAACCACGGCATAACTTAAAGATCCCTTAGGAACGAACGACAAATGCCTAAGTAAAGGGGAAAACAAAAAGATGCATACTTAATGATTGTCACAACTGGTTCGATTTCTGTGTATCGCATTTTTTGCAGTAAGCTAATTATCTAAATGTTGTTTTGTAATAAAGATGAGAAAAGATTGATTTCATTATACACTTAATTTTAATTTATTTACAAATATGATTAAATGTCACTAAAATTAAATTTTAAAAGTTCATAGATAAATAATGCGATTATTGTGGCAAAAAACCCGCTGTCCACGGCAGCGGTTATTATCTATAGATAGGTTCGGTGTAAAAAATACTAGTCATGTTGGTGAGGGTTTTTTTTCTCTCGCTCTGGTTCGTACGTACTTGATAATTGAGCATTCAATATTTCTGACATTACATCATCGCACAACCATAAAAAAAGAAAAAACCAATCAAAAACATTTTGTCATGGTTGTAAATTTTCCACGGAACTTATATGACAATAATAAATATGTATTTTCCCTTTTATGCCTCTAAATCTGTAAAAAGATTAACACTACAATATTCAATCATTTTAATATATAAAAACGCTTGATATTTTTCAGAATATAATGATAGTCGACGTTACTACTTTGCTTTAGCGAGTTTTGGAATAAATAAATAAATAAAAATAACATAACGCTGGCCGCTGCGCGCAACTTGGCCCGGTCATACATAAATTTGCACTTGAACAAGGGCAATTACCATTCGCCACATTTCAACCTTCATAAATAATATTTTTTTTATACAAACCTATAACTATATTATATCTCACGAGCCCTATTTACGTTTATATTCAAATCATAACCATACAGTTAATATAAATAGAGTGGGGACAGCCATGGGCAGGCCTGTGAGCGCGAGTGTACAACAGATAATAAAAGAGGGAAGATGTGTGACCAATACTTATCTGAAGGCCGGTTCAGACTACGACACTATACACCGTACACTCAGTGTATACATCGAATGTATCTGTGTGAACAC
>DWQT01004887.1:0-10794 GCA_018244895.1 Myscelus amystis hages
ACAAAATATTTCTTTTTAAATTAAAGGAGGTTTATAATACATATTTAATATTTATATAAATTTACCTAATTACAACAATAATATTACATATAAATAATAATAAATACATAACAAAGGAATTCGAGCATACTGTTATGGCCGAAACTGAATTGCAATAGAATCGTAGTCCCACTATTTGTATCTCTTTGATGGAAGGACCGAGATAATTCAGATTCTAAAATCACGTGTGTCCGTGAGCCGAACTTGGATACGATTTTAATGATATTTCCGAAGCACAGAAGACTCATAGGTTGCGAAGAGATCAATGAAACGACACCAACTAACAAATTTTATATTACAAATACGAAATTTGAAACTTTACAACCAACAAACGTTTCTAGGAGTTTTACTTTAAACTAACGCGCATTCAAGGTTATACGATACAGTACGTACGTCGAATAAAAGTTTCCAGTTTCGTGTCGTAACAGCGCCAGCCCGGGGACACGGCTTGTCGTGTCACCACTAAGTTTCATGGCCAATGACACCGCGCACTGTAATTATTGTCGTAGTTAGTTCGCTGTTCGCGTGTTCGTGATTCGCTCAAATCGGCTCGATGCGTGCGCGGCGTGAATTTAAATATCACCCGAGTCGCGCTGATTAATGTTTTATTTTAAAACAATGCATACATATAATGTTGCGAATGAAAATGGATCAGTTTCGTGTTACGCTTTGTCGGATCGCATCAAAATAGTGTATAATAACAATCTATGCATGTGCAAACGTGTCAATGTTAACCTATTTGAGTTTCCATTTTTAAACTTTTTATAAATTTCCCTGTAACTTAATGCGAATTAAAGGGTAACCTACACTGTTGCGATGATTTCGTGTAATGAAAGAGAAATTTATAAGTACGCATAAACGTTGTTCATTAGATTAATAAACATGAATACGAACAAGACAGGGCACTCGGCGTTGACGGGCGAAGTGTGCAAACGAAGCCCGACAAAGTGCGTGTCACGTGTCGCCAAGTTAATTTGCTAAACGAGCCACTCTCGCCCCGCTCCGAAAACTCAACAAGCACCCGCCCATCTAAACTTCGCCTTCACTAGGCAAATATCTAACAATAAATCTAATTAGTACAAACTATATATTTAAGACATAAGACACTTTATACCTACTATTCTATTCGTTTGCGTTACGAAGGTATTTGGGCGCCACCAGTTATTGTATCGTCACTGTCATCAATAGATAATCGAATCCAATTTGAATTCGGACTAAATTTATTATTGAAACCAATCTTTATTCCACTACCCTTGATGTACAATAGAAATAAATATAGGTATCTCTGTGGGGGTGTGTAACAACACTGCAGTCTTCGTTGCCTAGAGAGAGTCACATGTCAGACGGCAAAGTGATGACGTAATAACGCGCATTTTTGGAACCGCGAAATCCATCCAAATGTACACACAATGTATGTAAATCTATCCCTTAATGTACGACGGGCAAGCATTATAATGACCGCATTCTAAGTCCATTGAAGTGGACGTTTTTACATGACATGTTTTGAATTTTGAACCTGATATTTAGTGTAGGTACGTGTGAAGATTACAACGGATTGGTAGACTTCACGCCCCTCAGAAAATATTATACAAACTTATAACATACGTAAGGTGTGCAGGTTTCCTCACGATATTGTTTTTAATAGATTATAAAACATGCGTAAACCATGCACCGCCCACCGCGCGCCGACATTCATATCTCTAGCTTTTTTATTATTTTTCATTAGAATAGAAGACAACCTGAACAAATTGTTTATCAGGAATAAACTATAAGAATTTTTTTAGTATCGGACACGTAGTTTTCAAGGTAACCACCTATAAACAATCAAACAAACAAACAAGTAAGCAAACAAACAAACAAAACGATAAGTACAAATAACTGGGCAACAAAAAAGCCAAGTATGCGATACGTTATTGTACCTACGATAGCGTGTACACACGAGCCCGCACTCGCTCATGTTGCATCGTATTTTGCAAGCCACGCATAACAACGGCATTCGAAAGTGTGTCAAGATTGCAATAGCAACCGTGCAGCAGTCGAAGCTATTCACAAAGCGAGAAATGCAACACATCAAACGCATTACGGTATGTAGGTCCTCCTACGAGCACGCACTTCGTATATAAACACATATGTAATGTGTATATGAATTGTTGTCTCAGCGGAAGGCCATTAGGAAGCTAAAATAAGACAAATTAAATGTTCTATTTCTTGTAGTGTTTGTATTGATGATAAGACTTTATTTATATTTTAAACCACCCTAATCCCACCAATGGAATTGGGGTGATGGTTTACCCCAAGGTATGCGTAGGGAAAACCCAATTTCTATTAGGCTTTCGAGTAGGCAAAGCAGATATCTAATATTTATAAACAAGTTCATTTCCGAACCTAAATAATGCAATTGTCCATTCGAAATCGCTTAGGGAATAGATGAATATTCCTCGTGATTGGTTTAAACTCTTTCCAATTCACTTGGTAGGTACTGCGGCGATATGTATAGTTTAGATTTCCCATGGGAACATCGGGAACGGACAATTATTGTGCGTTCGCAATGCTCGGCATATAAAGGGTTCGGGTACGTATTATTTTATTTAGTGGAAATCAATAAAAAAGAGAGGTATGTGGGTACAACAGCACTTTCGAAATATAAGACGTGTATTAAGCGATACGAGGCAATTGGGGAGTGGAGGGAACAATAAAAATGCAAATGTCGTTCATAACCGTCATATCGAAGCAGACGTTATTGTCCGTCCTGGCGGGATGCCACCCGTTCCACGATCCGTCGCGCCCCCGGAGGAGAGACCGCGATATGAAATCCTCTAAATTCTGTTGTTATCAATTTCGAACGGTACAACAACCACAATGGTAACCTAGGCATTTTATGGTTACGACGATAGAAAAAAAATTGCTTTAAATATTTTCTTTACGCACAAAAACTAAGACACAAAATGAGTCTAAATTACTAACGGCCGTTTCAATGACCACGGTATCATTACATTATTACTCAACAACAAAGATAACGCATTCGTTATAAAAAAAAATACATTCAATACAAACACACGGCGGTACTACATTTTCTATTCAACGAACGGCCGTGTATTTACGAAACAATCTGTGAGCTATTGTATTCGAGCGCCATTCACGACACCGCCCACGTGGCGTGCGATGCCTCTCATCCGTCCCATCGCGCAAGAATGGCAATGAGTCTTTGATCGATGCGCGCGCGTCACTTCGCCTCCATCCATAGGTATATCTATCCGTACGCATTTCGCCGAGTCACGAAGAATAACTTATACATGCAACTGCTCACGTTACTACCGAATAACAGTGACGAGAACGGCGACGTAGATGATCATTAAGTCGACATCGAGTTGATTATTTAGAAGGAAGTATGAGGCGCATGGTTAAACGCAGGGGTCTCCAAACCTTGAAGCCTCGGGGCCATAATATTTTTTTCGGTATGTTGCAAGGGCCATAACAATTTTAATTTTTCTGCCCACTTAAGCATATTTCCTTAAGCTTAAAATACGTTGCAAATAAATAAAATCGAGTAATTATCATTCTGTGTTTTCATTCTCTTCCATAAAACTTATCACAGCAATAATAACAACAGTAAGACATTGGCTGTCGTGGGCCAGATTGATGACACTAGTTTCAAGCCGTCGCGGGCCCGATTGATGGCAGTAGCAGGCCGGATTTGGCCCGCGGGCCGTAGTTTGGAGACCCCTGGTTTAACGCGACGATTGGAATACAAGGTGGCGTTGTAATGTTCGTGTCGCGCTCGTGTCGGGAACGGTTCGTGACGGATGCCGTTCCGAGGTTTCCGAGCGAGACGCTCCGTTCCATGTTCCGTTTTGAGGTTCGCTGCAAAATTTCGCGGCACGAAACTAGTATAAAATTAACGTTTTACGTAACGACGGACGATCAAACAAACCGTATAGTATGAAGGTTTCCCATTCGTAATAGTCGGGAGAATTCCACATACGACTATTCGCAGTCTGAATTAGGCGTTTAAATGGGTGTTAGGATAGGTATAGGATACTTTTAAAGATATTTTTAACGCAGAAAAAAACAAACAAACGGGTTCATGGGATGAAATCGAACCCAGAACGTCCGATTTATCAGTCAGGTTCTCTAACCACTGCCCCAAGAAGCCAGGTCGATCATTCGCGGACAGTCGGCGCGGTATTATGTCACGCAGTCAGGACTTACAAATAATATGTACGTCGTCGTATAACTTGCATTATTATATTACAGGCTTGCCATAATAGAAGCCGGCGGCAATACCGCAAATTCGTATGTAATAAAAATCCAGGTATTTCATTAAATGGGCACTTTTTATCGCAGCTGAATATGCGGTAACGATACTGAGAAAGAACGATGCAATGCAACACATGGCGAGACAAGGGCGAGACATAATAGACGTAAGTTCGGGGATCTTCGAAAACTAATGAGGGATCGCTGTAATCTCAGCGGGCTAATCGAATACCCTTAATAATGGTTATTAGTCACAGGGGATCCCCGGTACGAGTGTAGTGGGGGTGGTGGCGTTGTGGACACACCATCTCGACGTGGAATAGAGCTCGCCAGTTGATAAACAGACGCAGACGTCGCCGAAGACAATGATAGATGATCGCGTTACGAGCAAATCGGTACATTATCTGTACGCTTTTATGTGTGTATACTCGTACTAGAGATTTTCAAGAAAATAAACATGTGGAGCTATTGGAGCGACGCTGAAGGTAATATCAAAGCATTGGATAAATATAATCCATTCGTATTAAACTTGCATTCAGAAATAATCTTAGTAGGTAAAAATTACAACTCAATGAATCAGAACTGATACAAAATGATAACTTTCCCGATGCAATTTTCACACTGTTAAGAAGTCGTATTGCGCATTGATGGAGATATAACAGAATCCTTTGAAAACGAAAAGTTTCATATGTCTCAGTTAGAATTCAACATTTTCATGTTACAAGAACGAACGGTGAAGCGAGAAATAAATTGCATCGAGTCGGATTTACTGCATCAAAGAAACGTTGTAACCGGAGCTCGCTCATCTCATCCCATATGGCTATTCCGATGTTAAATTTTCTTTATAGCACTCGTAATAAATGTAATATATTCAAACGAATGAGCATAGTACTACAATATCACACAGAGATAACGTAGAAAGGAGCCGAAAGCATGAACAAATATTTCTCTGTGCACAACACAAACACTGTTAGCTCCAGTTGACGGTTGATAAGTGTATATTTTCCTAAGTACCTCACTACAAATGTGTAGATAGAACGAAGACAGTTTACTTGTACGAGTGAAGTTAACATGAGCACATCATTGCTTGCTCTCTATACAATTGTATATAAAAAAAATCCATGTTTGAAAGGATTCCAATGAAAATGCAAAGACTATCAATCGGAAAATCCTTAACGTTTCTTATAATACCACAAATGTTAAATTGCATTTATTAACTTTTAAATCAAATGTCGTATCGCTGAGCTTTGATTTGCTTGCAGCGAGGGGGCCCGAATAGTTAGCCGCTACAGTGTAAAAGTGTAACTCACCTTCAAGTATGATCCATAATATTTAGTGACGTATGGGCTGTCGCACTGTGACAGCACCATAATCTCCTGCTGTATATCCTCGATCTCATCTTCCGCCTCCTCCAAGTCGATTATTTTAATGGCGACAACTTGTTGCGTCCGGTTGTCGACGCCCTTGAACACCTCGCCGAACGAGCCCTTGCCGATCTTCTCCTGTTTCGTGAAGATCAGCTCGGGGTCGACCTTCTGTGAAAGAGACCGATCATATCAGTAGCTATACACAATTTCCGCACAAAGGCTTTTTCGTTTCTAAGGTCTTACGTCTAAGGTCGTACTTGTAACTTTGAAAAAATCAAACGCCAGCTTATTTACACGTCACTTTCGATGCAATTGATAGCTCTGTTAAAAAAAGAACAATGTATGAACTATGAATAAAATGATTTACAATAAACTTGCCCTATGGTAACAATTGTGTACCTACATGTTTTTAACAAGTGAATATTCTTAACGCTATCGCAATCGTAAAACTACATGTAATGTCAACAACAATACTTTTATGTCGTCCTTTCTCAGCGGCTTATCATTTTTCTTAATGTACTGAAAACGCCCAATAATAACAATGTTCGCGTAACGTCATCAGCCCGAGATAACGTGAGCATACGAATACATTGATATAGACATGAACTAAGGTTTAATTATAGAGCGATCATTATTTTCAATCAATCTTCCCAAATGATTACTGCGGACAATCAGAGCGGCATAGAATAATTGAAATTAATGGAACGTTACACAATTATTCAGCATTCTGTCATTGGTAACGCTTTAAACTCTCGAGAGACGTACGAAAATGTATATACGAAACGGTGGCGGTTCGGATCGGTCTGCGGTGAACCCGTGACCTGGAAAACGCGATATTAATTTAACGGGCCCAGATATCGTATATTTACGACGTAAGCTGGGGTTTTACCGCCGGACTAGAGGCAGGAAGCCGTTTAACGTAAAAAATATGGGATTGGTCAAATTTTTTTTTTTTCAGATAGCGTCGTCTCGCCGGGCGCCGAGCCGCGCGGGTGTTCGGAACGAAAATTAGTTTTTGCAATATACACAGATTACGGCGCCGAGTTCCATTTTAAAATTTAAAATTCGAAATGCCATTTCCTCGTATTTAAATTATTCCAAGCAATTCCAATTTTCTTAAACCTGCTTACATAGGCATTTCAGAAAATGAAACAACAATTCCTACAAAATAATGCGAAAAATTAGAACAAGATCGATAAAATTAATCTGGATTATATTAATAAAACACAAAACCCCTTGCGTCGAAAGCGTTTACAGTGACATCACATTGTTTCAACATTAACGAGTCACTACTGTGACTATTTATTTAGTAGACGATTTAATAAATAACACCTTAGTATTACATAGATATATGATACATATTCGCTTATTTTTGGCTTTCATATTAAATTTAACCACTTTTTATCTCCTCACTTCCTACAAAATTAACATTTCTATCTGTATCAACGTACATAGGTAGTAGTATGTAGTTATATTTTGTGCCTCAAAATATCGCTGGTCGATTAAGAATCGTAAGTCCTTCAATGTTATTAAATCCGAATGTATAAGTTAATCATTACGACGATAAAAATCATGAATTATCATGGAAATGGCGATAACAAGTCTTTGCAATATGACTAAATTGTAATAATGGAAATTTAAAATGTACAACTTGTTAACCATTACCCCAGTAAATTATTTTTTAATACATAGAGGAAGTTAAATATTGGCGTTCTTTTAGGTCATACTTATATACCACAGGTGTTAGAAATTCATGGTAGAGATCGAGTAGATAAGTAAACCTTAGATTTTGTAACTATGTTATCTACATTTTTTTACTGATAAACCTATATTCAATTTTATTTATTCATATAATTTCTATAGCAAGAAGCGAAAACATAAATTACCAAGTAATGAAATATCCTATTAGTCCAGGCTTCCAGAGTAGGTATTCGCAATTAATATTCTGAAACTGGCTCACAGCTCCGAAGTTTTCGGCTGCATCCCTCATCGCCACAAGGAGTCAACGTTTCCAACGAGATGCAAGCTAACGAACATATTGGCACGTGACATGTTTTTGTAAACGAACTGTCATTCAGGACGACACAACGTCCACAGTGAAACGTTCACACATCAATTTATATTCAAGTCGTTGTCTTGGAAATTTTTCACAAATTTGTCATCGTCTTAAGTTGTCAAAGGACCATATTAGAAAGGAATTCCTTTAGTACAAAAACAAGGAAAACACGATTTCTTTTCACGTATCAATTTGCGTGATAACAACAAAAAAAAACCAAATCATTCGAATATGACATTACTCTTTAGGAATGCTATTTAGATTTTGATAAACAGGGATTAAAGTGATAACTTTGTACCGACGTTTTAAATGTGAAAATATTTTTATAAATAGCCATTTAGCTAATTTTATAACATACAAAATAAACATAATCCAATATTATATTTGAATCACCGGAAAGTTACGTGCACTGAATTTTATTTTTATTTTTGATCAGTTCTTTGGACATCCAGTGTGCTTTTCAATGTAGAGTCGAATAAAAAGCAGTCGGTTTTTAAGCAAAATATTTAAAGTAATTTTGGATGACATCCAATTTTTCAAATTTATTGTCACATAAGCTGTATTAGCGAACGGGATTCCCCGCTGAAAAATCATACGGTGGCCGGCAATTCGAATGCATTTTTGCATAATACGAGTTATAGAGAAATTTAATCTCGAAAATGTTAATACTTATACCGAGTAATCTATTTGCAGAATCCAATAGGTAATAGTCAAAAAAAATATATGATATGGATACAATCATATGATAGGTGTTTGATCACATCCTCATCTAAATACTAGACTTTAGATGTGAGAATACAGAATAAATTTTGATCGCTGAAACAAATCATAAACGAACACTGCATTTTCCCACATCATCCCCAACTGAAAAAGAGACCTATCTTAATAAGATTGTTTACCGAGGAAACGTTTACCCGAGAGAGGATTTACGGCACGCATCGTAGGGGAGCGAAGAAACCTCGAAGGAAGATACCGTTCCATTTATCAGGAGAGGTATCTATCTATCTGTTTTAGTGGCACGCGGATAATTTCAACCGGATAAGACGCGGCGGGCGACTCTCGGCGGGGAGACGTGACCGCACTCCCGGATAAGAGCGATCAAACCGCATATTGACATCTATCTGGGATATCTCCAGTGCTGCGGTGTCAGCGCCCATAGAAAAAAGTGAGTAGGTTAGTTAAAGGTAAGCAGTAGCGATGTAAACTTAGATACTTAAACGGATAAAAGTTTAGTTTAGATACGAAATGAAAGTTAAATCATTTGAAGAAAATAAAGAAATTTTTTTCAGAATGAGTGTAATGCATGGTGCATGAACAACGGTCATTTCTTATATCTTATATTTACAAATGTAAGTATAAATGAATATAATTATTTATCTGTAGCCAAATCTTTAACCGCTCACCCCTCTCTATCTCTCTCTATTGAAACCTTTTAGTCGTTAACAGTGTTTCGTAAGAAATAAAAGAATTCTGCATTGAAAAGCCAAAATCCTTGGCAAGTTCAGGACAAAATAATAAAGATTAATTAATAAGGATTATAATAACTAACCTATAATCGTTTCATATTGACATTTACAAGAACAGCTTTTAATTACTGCTAGAAACATCCCCCGCAAGCTATTGAGGCGGCCTGTTAGCACTGCGCGCCCCTAACGCACACGGGAAGGGTAGAGAAGGTAACATCATTATTCCGCCAAAAAAAAAAATGTTACCCCTAAAAGGGTCGCGAAGAGGATCATGGGATGAAACTGAACGAACAAAACCGTTTATTGAGTTTGGACGGGCAATTTTAACAAAAGGCGCTTTAAAAAATCCCGAGCCAATTTACAAGCGAGATCACTAAAAAGCCTATTTCGGTGCGACGATAAAATTCCCTTTATATGTTGATTCCTTCATATTACGTTTTTTACTGGAAACATTACTGAAGAAACCATTAACCTTTATTATTATTATGACATGAATAATTCGTAACATATCCTTACTCTCTATCTGTTTGTAACTGACAATTTTTTTGTGTAAATATAAACGCCTTTATATTTGTAAAAAGAAAATAACACGTTATGTCAATCCCGAGTGAATAGAAGACTAAAAACAAACAAAACTTTTTAGCAGCAAACAAAATTGAGAACAAATAATTATATGCCAAAGTTTGAGAAGAAATTAAAGTAACTCCGTAGTGAATATTCAAGGACGCACTTTACTTTTACAAACACAGCTGTGAAAGGAATAAAGTGCAGGACAAAGTTTTCATTAAAACAATTTCTCTTTGACTGAACTTTGGAATTGCTTCTTATCAAAATAATCGTTTTATTTCGTCAAATTTGAGATCAGATGATATCAAATGACCCCAAGACATTAGTGTCGGAACTATTGCTGAGCACAGCAAATCTGCCACACGTTACGGGCGTTATTTTTCATAGACGTTGCATACCATCGAGGTTACCATAGCATGGAGCATAACATGCATAGCATAGCATGGAGTGACCGCGTTCGAGATAGAAGGCGCGGGAGTGGTCGCATTTATTTGCTGCCAAAAGTGACTCAGTGTGCAACCGCTCTTATTGTTCGTGAAGAAAACTGTATCAAAATCTACAACGCAATACTAAAGATAACCGCACACTAACAGAGAGACAGACAGACGCGGCCAGTGGGACTTTTTTTATACTGTGTACGGATGATAATGATAACACTGGAACTGATATGATACCACGCTTTTTTTTATCAAAAACCACTAACAATCTGGTATCTAAATAAATATCCGATGGCCGCACTAAATATTTAGATGATATCACTGGCCACTATCGGGGAGTCACTTCGTCTAAATCAATATCAGTTAGGTACATAATAAATGTTATCGAACAAACACGGTGAGTACCTTGGAGCCATTAATATTTTTAACTTGCTGACTACCGAACAAAACCATCGTAAAGTTTATTCGTACAATTAACTTCCCACTTAGTGTAGCGGTTGAAATTACATATATATCTATATCTATACTAATATATAAAGCTGAAGAGTTTGTTTGATTGTTTGAACGCGCTGATCTCAGGAAATATTGGTCCGATTTGAAAAATTCTT